>CM042570.1:4955000-5187500 GCA_023630585.1 Cranoglanis bouderius
TGCCCTGGAAGCCTGTAGCCTTGAGGCATCTTGAGTCTGCCGTGTCTGTGCAGTCAGTAAAGTTCTGTCTCCTTCAGAATAAATAGGCTAGTTATGCACCCCTGCTGGTACCAGTGCATAAAGTGAAATTTAAAGCCTTCTGACTGTCAGTGTAATCTGTCTTTGTCATTACCACTAAATTATACTTCTAGGCCCAGGTCGAGTCCATACCAGTATTAGCTGTGCAAAAAAATTATTCATGCTTGCCTTTTTTCCAGAGAAGTTTAGACTTCAAAAGACAAATGGTGGATGACAAATCCTGTTGAGTTTCAAACACTACTAGCATCAGCATCTTTTCACAAGTGTAAAATTGTATTTTGTATTATAATGAAGACTGTGTCTCTTACAAAATTTACTATTGCTAATGTTGCTAATTCTTAGAACAATTTGTGTGGGTTGTTTCCTACAGATGATGGGAAGATCTTCCATGGTAGTGGAGTTGGAGATCCATTCGGCCCACGTTGCTTTGAAGGGGACATCATGGGCTGTGGGATCATGTTCCCTCGTGACTATGAAGGTGAGAGCTTGTAAAATTATCCTGTTAAACAGAGCACGTTGTAGCTGATTGGATAAGCTAGGACAGGGGTGGACAAATCATAAACCTAGCCATTACCTAGTCCACCAGACAAGTAAATACTCCAGTTGGCTAAAGCATGGCAAGGTAGTTACTTGTGTTACTGGAGACACAAACAGACATATATATATATATATATATATATATATATATATATATATATATATATATATATATATATATATATATATATATACAGGTGCATCTCAATAAATTAGAATGTCGTGGAAAAGTTTGTTTATTTCAGTAATTCAACTCAAATTGTGAAACTCGTGTATTAAATAAATTCAATGCCACAGACTGAAGTAGTTTAAGTCTTTGGTTCTTTTAATTGTGATGATTTTGGCTCACATTTAACAAAAACCCACCAATTCACTATCTCAATAAATTAGAATATGGTGACATGCCAATCAGCTAATCAACTCAAAACACTTGCAAAGGTTTCCTGAGCCTTCAAAATGGTCTCTCAGTTTGGTTCACTAGGTAAGCCACAAACATTCATTGCCAAAGAAGCTGGCTGTTCACAGAGTGCTGTATCCAAGAATGTTAACAGAAAGTTGAGTGGAAGGAAAAAGTGTGGAAGAAAAAGATGCACAACCAACCGAGAGAACCGCAGCCTTATGAGGATTGTCAAGCAAAATCGATTCAAGAATTTGAGTGAACTTCACAAGGAATGGACTGAGGCTGGGGTCAAGGCATCAAGAGCCACCACACACAGACGTGTCAAGGAGTTTGGCTACAGTTGTCGTCTTCCTCTTGTTAAGCCACTCCTGAACCACAGACAACGTCAGAGGTGTCTTACCTGGGCTAACGAAAAGAAGAACTGGACTGTTGACCAGTGGTCCAATATCCTCTTTTCAGATGGGAGCAAGTTTTGTATTTCATTTGGAAACCAAGGTCCTAGAGTCTGGAGGAAGGGTGGAGAAGCTCATAGCCCAAGTTGCTTGAAGTCCAGTGTTCAGTTTCCACAGTCTGTGATGATTTGGGGTGCAATGTCATCTGCTGGTGTTGGTCCATTGTGTTTTTTGAAAACCAAAGTCACTGCACCCATTTACCAAGAAATTTTGGAGCACTTCATGCTTCCTTCAGCTGACCAGCATTTTGAAGATGCTGATTTCATTTTCCAGCAGGATTTGGCACCTGCCCACTCTGCCAAAAGCACCAAAAGTTGGTTAAATGACCATGGTGTTGGTGTGCTTGACTGGCCAGCAAACTCACCAGACCTGAACCCCATAGAGAATCTATGGGGTATTGTCAAGAGGAAAATGAGAAACAAGAGACCAAAAAATGCAGATGAGCTGAAGGCCACTGTCAAAGAAACCTGGGCTTCCATACCACCTCAGCAGTGCCACAAACTGATCACCTCCATACCACGCCGAATTGAGGCAGTAATTAAAGCAAAATGAGCCCCTATCAAGTATTGAGTACATGTACAGTAAATGAACATACTTTCCAGAAGGCCGACAATTCACTAAAAATGTTTTTTTTTATTGGTCTTATGAAGTATTCTAATTTGTTGAGATCGTGAATTGGTGGGTTTTTGTTAAATGTGAGCCAAAATCATCACAATTAAAAGAACCAAAGACTTAAACTACTTCAGTCTGTGGCATTGAATTTATTTAATACACGAGTTTCACAATTTGAGTTGAATTACTGAAATAAACGAACTTTTCCACGACATTCTAATTTATTGAGATGCACCTGTATGTGTGTGTGTATATATATATATATATATATATATATATATATATATATATATATATATATATATATATATATATATATATATATATATATATATTTTTTTTTTTTTTCCAACATTTAACCTCAAGGTGATTGCTAGCAAGTTATGTGACAGCTTTACTCTTCTTTTTATTTTGCTTCATCGTCTTGTCTTGAATGCTCAGGCTACTGATTTGTCCACTCTGTACAATAAAGAGATCAAGCTAACCTAGCCTCTTTCATTCATTGGTAGTCATGTTAGCATTTTATGTCATGTTAGAATCAACATGTACAAAATAAACACAAAACCTCTCAGAATATCCTCCCATTTACCAAGCACTATCTATTTCCTTGATTTCCTTGGAGTTCAAAATTTGTCATTAGGAACCCAATCAAGCTGGTTGAAAAAGATGTTACCAGACTAAAATCAGTTTTCTCTAATATTCAGAATAAATCTGCCTCTTCATTAAGACGTAGCTTAGCTGTGGGAACCATTTCACAATAAACACATATGTTTGTTTGTTTTTATTTTCCCAGTGAGGAGGGCGTTAAGCCAGCAGTTGCTTTTAGGTAAACTTTACACATAAAGGTCCTCTTCTATAAGAGAAAATCAGTGTTTAAGCATAATCTCACCAACTGAGAAACAAGAGATAGAGATGTTTCCATCAAGGGTAAAAATATTTTTTCCAAGTATGTGGTGTAATCTGGTCTTTGTGTATTTCATGTGTTGTATTAGAAGGATGAAACTGTGTAGAGAATTAACTCAACATGTATGGATACTTTCCGTATGAGCGTCCAACACATTCATACCCTTAATTCTTTCTCCCACATGGTTATAATATCTTCCATGCAAGGGTGTAAATTGCTTTATATTAATGCGCTCGTTCTAATACGTTATTGTTTCTATAGTAACAGTATACACAGGGACTTGTATAGCGGACAATCTACATGAATGGATTTTAAAAAACGTGTAATTGTTGATAATGCGAAGTAAGGAGACGTTTATTTAGCATTTTTTGGAAGGAGTCTCTAGTGTCACTTTTTAAAATTTTCCAACGCAAGATAGACGGTTTTTCTTTTTAGCTACATTTCTTTGAATTTTTTTTATCTTTAAGAGAGAAAAGATGAGAGGCTGGTGAAGGAACACCTATTTGTAGCTGCTAACATAATATGATAAGAGGAACTAACTTGTTTCACAGACATTCCACAATGCTAAATGTGACTATAAATGGATAAAATGCATGAGATCATCTTTAAGTAATAAGAAAAAAGTAATTTTTGGCAAATTTCTGTGGTATAAGAGGAATAAATCACTTCTATTATTGGAAAATAACCTTCGAGTTGGTAACCACTGTTGATTATTTTCCCTACTTACAGCAGTTTGAAATCAGTGTTCCTGTCACTTGTATGAAAGTATTCTTTTTCTCTCTCTGTTCAATTTATATATATATATATATATATATATATATATATACTTTTTTTTTCTCTCCATTAGGTGAGGTTGATGATGGAGAGGACATAGCCGAGAATACCAAGCAAAACCGCATTCAGAACGTACTGTATCTAAACGATGAGGAGGAGGAGGAGGAGGGAGACGACGCAGAGCAAGAGCAGGAGGGCCGGAAGGTTATGGTGAGCTGTCCTGACATTTCCACCTAATTTCTTGTGTAAAAGATTCATAGACTAATAATCATATATTACATTAATCTAAAGGAGGAAAGCACAATGGGGGCAGGTAGCATTGCTGCCTCTCAACTCTAGAGTCCCCGGGTTCGATCGTGAGCTCAGGTTACTGACTGTGTGGAGTATTACACGATCTCCACGTTTCCACATGGGTTTCCACCGGGTTCTCCGGTTTCCTCCCACCTCCCAAAATCTTGCCAGTTGGTGGCGTGGTTATTCTAAATTGTGCCTTGGTGTAAATGTGTGTTTCTTTGTGGTGCTCTGTACTGGACTGTCGTCCCATTCAGGCTGTATTCCCACCTCATCCTCGGTTTTCCCGGGACAGGCTCCAAATCCACAGCATCCCTGATCAGGATAAATCAATTACTGAGGATGAATGATGATAATAAATGTAATTATCATAATGAAGTTTGACAGAAAAGATCATTCTGTAATCTGTTCAACAAATATATCAGATTTTTATTGTCTCAGGTCTCAGATTATTTTTATTGCTAGATCTACTTTGATTATTCTATTGTATCGGACACATGCATACACACATTTGTCTTACTATCCTTGTGAGGACCTTCCATTAGTGCAACTAATTACTGCTATACCTGCACCTAAATCTAACCCTAACCTTAACCTCAGTAACCAAAAGCAAGCATTTAGACTCTTTTGTTTTTTGTTGTTTAAAAAAGAAAAAAAAAAAGCGTGACCATCCAGCCAAAGCTGCCAGAGTTTCCTATCCTTGTGGGGACCCAACAGGATATTAAAACATGCCTCTGTCCAACCGCACAGACAAACATGTGTGTAACATTTGTCACTGCAGTGTTTGGGCTGTTATTTCTTTGCTCTCGATGCCAGAGTGTGACCCATGATACACGCTTTCATCATGAAGCCCAGCAGTGGTGCCCAGCAGTATCAGCCATATTTCTTTTCCACAACAATTGCGGCCTGACAGATGGTCATTTGTCTTGGAAAAACTTCAACTTTAGTCAGTTACAAAATTGAAACGTTGCATGAATCATTATTATTATAGACACGCTGCACATGTTTTAAGTCAGCAGTGTTGTCTTATAGAAAAGGCCAGATCTTTTTGTGCTCAGGTTTGTCTGGGTGTGAAAGTTGAGCAGCATTAATCATGTGGGATTTCAGTAACCACAAAGAATTTTGGCTTTGCCTCCACAAATCATGGAGAGTTAACGTGCACTTTGCCACACTTTTGCAACAATATTTATGTGTCCACTGCTCCACGTCGTTATCCACTCTGAAAACTTTTACAACTGTACATATTTAGTAAGCGATGTTAGTTTAGGACTGTGCAATGTGGCTTTGTAAATCTTGTACTTTTGTTGCCCTCAAGCCTTTTGTAAATAAAAACGAAAAAAGCCTGACCGCTATCTGAGCCAAATATTGCGTACTTCTAATTCCTCAAAAGTACATGGCATTTATAACTAAGCTTTGTGGGCTATGAGAAGCAGCTGCTGTATGAGCCTGCGTCTCACGTACGTTGCTGCAGAAATGTGACTCGCTGTCGCCCCCTAGGTGTTCTTCACCCGCAATGGGAAGATCATCGGGAGGAGGGAGGTTGTAGTGCCGGCCGGAGGATTCTACCCCACCGTCGGCATGCTGAGCACCGGAGAGAAGGTGAAGGTGGATCTCCACCCTCTCAGCGGCTAATGAAGACTAGAGAGACTACAACCAGTCCTGTGTCGGCAGTTCAACTGTGAGCTTGTAGCATCATGAACGGTTTAAAAGGGAATCAGGGAACATTAAGTCTGCAAACTGATCTAATGTTTTTATTTAATTATTATTCATGGGTGCACACTGTGGAAGTAGGTGGAAGTTTTTTATATATTAATTGCCATGGAACCAAAAACTGCAGTGCATGGTTTTCACTCACGCTGGAATAACGATGCATATCTTTACTGTCTTTAGGTCTTTTTGTCCTTAAAGGGGCCGAGCTGTATTGTCTTTCTACGGTTTTGTTGATGGTTCGGTGTGTAACCATGTTGAGCGGCTGTATTCAGAGTTGAGCAGAGTGTGTGTGGGGGAGGAAATTAACACTGAAACTGCGTACACTCATATAAGGGCTACTCAGATTACATTACATTATTATGTATTAAATAGCAGCTATTCACACTTTGTACTAAAGGGCTTTTCTCTTAGCTTTTATTTTTTTGACAATTTTTTTGCCAATAATTTGATATTATATATTTGAGTAATATTAGAATAAAAACAAAACTATAGAATGTCATTTGAGGCCAATATTAAAACTCAAATCAAGGGTGGACAAGTCATAAGTTCATTAGCTAGCCCATTATTGAAGTAATATCTCTTAAAGTGCTGCCAAGTACCAATGTTAATTGACTAAAAAGGCTAAAAAGTGGCAAGCTAGTTAAGTGCATTAATACAGAGACAAATGAATATAAAATTGCCTGCATAGGGAATGAGATCGCATTGGTGCCCTAGACAGAAAAGTCAGCAATATTATTCGAGTCTGGATATCATCTTAATGTTCTTTCAAAACGTTCACCCGTGAGGTGATGGCGTGTTGAGCTCCGCAGTAATCCTCCGTTCCAACTAGTAAGAGACAAGCCACTTGAATCGCTTGTAGTTTGTCTCTTGTGGGCGTGCACTGTCTAGCAAATCGATGAGAAACGGTAGTAGCTATGTATAGCTTCTATAGCTAGATATTTAAACACAAATGCTAATAATTCACTAATCAGAGTGAAAATTGGTTGATTTCCTTTGATTTACTTGCTAGGCTTCATACTAGCCTTGTTGGCAGATTAGTAATGTAAGCTACAGTCATGTGGAAAAAATAAGCACACCCCATGGAAATTGTTGGCTTTTTTTGACATATTTGGTCAGGCAAACATTTATCCTCTTTGAATAAGTGCCTATTAATGAATTGGTGTACAAAACCACAAGGAAAATGAGCTTTTTCAATCATTTAATTCAACAGAAATATCAATAGATGTGATATTCTTCTGTGGAAAAAGTAAGCTAGTATTGCCCCCTTTAGGAATCAAATCCCCCCCCTCCCCCCCCCCCAACAACATTTCAATGGGATTCAAATCCTGGCTTTGACTAGGCCATTCCATAACCCTCCATTTCTCCTTTTTGAGCCATTCCTTGGTGCATTTGCTAGTGTGCTGAGGATCATTGTCCTGTTGAAAGGTCCACTTTCGGTTCAACTTAAACTTTCGGACAGATGGCCTCACATTATCTTCAAGCAGTCTTTGATATGATGCTGAATTCATAGAATCATGGATCAATGAATGCAAGCTGTCCAGTCCCTGAGGCAGCGAAGCAACCCCAAACCATAACATTTCCACCACCGTGCTTCACAGTTGGTATGAGGTGCTTCTCCTGAAAAGCTGTCTTTGGTCTGCACCAAACATGTCTGCTGTTACTGTGGCCAAACAACTCTATCTTTGATTCGTCTGTCCAGAGCACATTATTCCAAAAAGCCTGGTCTTTGCCTATATGCTCATTGGCAAACTGTAGTCTTACAAAGGCTTTTTCCTGGCACGCCTCCTATGCAGCTCAAATTTGTGCAATCTATTTCTGATTGTAGAAGCATGCACTTTGACACCAACAGCTGCAAGACTTACTAGCAGAACCTGTGATGAAATTTTGGGGTTCTTGGAGCATCTCGGCCTGCTCTTGGGCTGAATTTGCTGGGACGGCCAGTCCTGGACAATTGGCAGTCGTTTGAAATCTGCGCCATTTGTAGATGACACCTCAATAGCAAAGGGAACACCAGACACTAGATATGAGAGGGGTATAAATAAGACAGGTTCCACCTGCACTCCCTGAGCAGGTTCTAATCACTGGCACCCAATCTTGAACACCCGATTCTAATCTGATGGATTTGAAGGTGTGATAAATGTAGGGGGTGTACTTAATTTTTCCATGTGACTGATGTTTTTTGTTCATTTAAATTGTGAAATTTACTACAAAATGTCAGTTGTATGTGTCATTTATAGTGTATGACCTTTATGAATAAGCACTGTTTCAAAGAGGATCAAATGTTTGCTTGTCCAAATATGGTAAAAAAAAAAAAAAAAAAAAACTCACCAGAGGCACCAACCATCTCTGCTACCTCCTTTCAAGCTTTATTTTGCTTTGTAATGTCTCTATACATATTTGAGACATGAGAGGTCAGATATGACCGAATACGTTGAAACCACGGCCTTCCACTTTTGCACATTAAACAGTAAATGGCTAGTAATCGCAGGTAGGAACAATGAAACTCATGAGGTGTGAACTGAAGAAAAGTCGGACCAAACCGAGTGTGTGGGACGTCCCACATTTTCTGGGACGTCCATTAATCTAGATCTCTACCAGTATTTTGAAGAATGAAATAATATCAAAATACCACACGCTTGGTTTGGTCCGAGGAATCATTTGAGCTAGTCATTTGGATTTGTCGCTTTGCAGTGTCGTATATAATTGCGGGTAATAACATGGTAACTGTTGCGCCATCACTTGCTGTTCTTACTGAAATCATGGCTCTATGTCCTGTATGTTCATAGAAAATGAACGATCGCCTGTCACTTTGTTGCTTTCTTGTGTGAACGCAAGGGTATGGTAATTATTTTGACATTATTTCATTCTTCAAAATATTGGTAGAGATCTAGATTAATGGACGTCCCAGAAAATGATGTTCCTGAATTAGTACCGTCTCAGCAGTCTCTAAATTACACCATCAGGTATCAGTCAAATATCTCCAAGCCATTCATCCTTCTTCTTTACCTTCATGAATGGAGGCATGTACGCAGAGGAGAGGTGTTTTAGACCCCCACTTATAGATGAGCAGCTTATTAAAGGATATCGATCCGTGATGCTGACAACAGATCGACAGATGAGTGTCTGATTTGTTTTAGAAGGCGTCCGAATCCTTGGCGTCCATCATTTTAAACTGAGGCATCATGTTCAGAAAGTTTCCCATTAAGCAGGTGGAGAAGGAGAGCTTGTGAATGTGACTATCAAGACAATCAACAAGATAGATATATATTCAGCTTCTATTAAATTATGTTTTTATTATTTTTCTATCATTCTATATCAGTCTAAACTTGTAACTTTTATTTGGGAAAAAAAATAATAATTACATTTACATCGAATTGACACCTGAAAATTCTGCCAATGCAGGTCATTTTAATAATTTAAATGATTTAAATCATTATCTAAATATGAACTGTTTGTCATATATATATATATATATATATATATATATATATATATATATATATATATATATATATATATATATATATATATATATATATATATATATATATATATATATATATATATATATATATATATATATATATATATATATATGTATATGTGTGTGTGTGTGTGTGTATACATATACACAGTATCTCACAAAAGTGAGTACACCCCTCACATTTTTGTAAATATTTTATTATATCTTTTCATGGGACGACACTGAAGAAATGACACTTTGCTACAATGTAAAGTAGTGAGTGTACAGCTTGTATAACAGTGTAAATTTGCTGTCCCCTCAAAATAACTCAACACACAGCCATTAATGTCTAAACCGCTGGCAACAAAAGTGAGTACACCCCTAAGTGAAAATGTCCAAATTGGGCCCAATGTGTCAATATTTTGTGTGGCCACCGTTATTTTCCAGCACTGCCTTAACCCTGTTGGGCATGGAGTTCACCAGAGCTTCACAGGTTGCCACTGGAGTCCTCTTCCACTCCTCCATGATGACTTCACAGAGGTGGTGGATGTTAGAGACCTTGCGCTCCTCCACCTTCCGTTTGAGGATACCCCACAGATGCTCAATAGGGTTTAGGTCTGGAGGCATGCTTGGCCAGTCCATCACCTTAACCCTCAGCTTCTTTAACAAGGCAGTGGTCTTGTTGGAGGTGTGTTTGGGGTCGTTATCATGTTGGAATACTGCCCTGCGGCCCAGTTTCCGAAGGGAGGGGATCATGCTCTGCTTCAGTATGTCACAGTACATGGAACTGTAGCTCCCCAGTGCTGGCAGCACTCATGCAGCCCCAGACCATGACACTCCCACCACCATGCTTGACTGTAGGCAAGACATACTTGTCTTTGTACTCCTCACCTGGTTGCCGCCACACACGCTTGACACCATCTGAACCAAATAAGTTTATCTTGGTCTCATCAGACCACAGGACATGGTTCCAGTAATCCATGTCCTTAGTCTGCTTGTCTTCAGCAAACTGTTTGCGGGCTTTCTTGTAGATCATCTTTAGAAGAGGCTTCCTTCTGGGACGACAGCCATGCAGACCAATTTGATGCAGTGTGCGGAGTATGGTCTGAGCACTGACAGGCTGACCCCCCACCCCTTCAACCTCTGCAGCAATGCTGGCAGCACTCGTACGTCTATTCTGCAAAGCCAACCTCTGGATATGATGCTGAGCACGTGCACTCAACTTCTTTGGTCGACCATGGCGAGGCCTGTTCTGAGTGGAACCTGTCCTGTTAAACCGCTGTATGGTCTTGGCCACCATGCTGCAGCTCAGTTTCAGGGTGTTGGCAATCTTCTTATAGCCTAGGCCATCTTTATGTAGAGCAACAATTCTTTTTTTTCAGATCCTCAGAGAGTTCTTTGCCATGAGGTGCCATGTTGAACTTCCAGTGACCAGTATGAGAGTGTGTGAGAGCGATAACACCAAACTTAATACACCTGCTCCCCATTCACACCTGAGACCTTGAAACACTAACGAATCACATGACACCGGGGAGGGAAAATGACTAATTGGGCACAATTTGGACAGTTTCACTTAGGGGTGTACTCACTTTTGTTGCCAGCGGTTTAGACATTAATGGCTGTGTGTTGTTATTTTGAGGGGACAGCAAATTTACACTGTTATACAAGCTGTACACTCACTACTTTACATTGTAGCAAAGTGTCATTTCTTCAGTGTTGTCCCATGAAAAAATATAATAAAATATTTACAAAAATGTGAGGGGTGTACTCACTTTTGTGAGATACTGTGTGTATGTGTGTGTATGTGTGTGTGTATATATATATATATATATATATGTATATATGAGCTTACATTGTGTCCAGCTTAAGGCACCAACTCTGAATACAGCGAAACTGAGTTCTTGAATGCTCTCAATTAACAAATGAGAGTTGTATGAAGCTGATTTTCTCTCAGATGCATAGATCATATGTAGCTATATATATTTTTAAAAGCTTGTATATAATGTAAAGTTATATATATCTCACCGGCTGTACTGATGCCACAGCAAGTAACAAAGAATCACTTCAGGAAATAGCTGAATGAATGAATAAATTAATGAATGAACGGAGTGAATGGAGAGAGAGAATGGCATTTCAGTTTATAGACAGCATGCAGTCAAGGGGCAGTCGCGTCCCTGAGCATCACCGTCACGGTCCTGCACCTTCCCCTTTCCCTCACAATCCTAAAGCTGGTGACATTTCTACTTTGTCATGTTTCCGTTTTTTTTTTTCCCTTTTCCTGATCAACTGACATTCAGGAAGAAAGTGCCACTTTGTTATCGCTGCCCTGTGGAAATGAGGCTTTGGGCAGGAGCAGAGAAATGTCACGAGGTAATTGCGTCATCAGCAAGAGGTCAGTCACGTAGTTTTGCAGGGACATACACTTTTCTGAGATGCCAAATGCAATCTGGGGGAAAAAATCTAGAAATAAACTAGATTTATTTCTTTATGCTGGTGCGTTTATATTGTGTTTATGCAAATCAGAAGGGCCGTATTCAGAGAGGAGTTTTGTTCACGTGGTGAGAATTTCATAGCGAAATTGCGTTACAGTAGTAGACCCTTAGAGGTAACTCCATACTTTCAGAAGTTGTGTGAGAGTTACACACGTGAGGTGAGGTGACATTTGAGTAAAGCTGAGGCATGGCTCAGTTTCCTGCAATTCTGAACTTAGATGCGTTATTCTTGAGCGAGTCGACAAATCAAAATAGTGTGATAAAACAGCTTAAATCCAATGTGCACTTTACGATTTCATGGCCTAGATTTAGAATCTCATAGCTGTGGTAATTTGTGTGCATGGAGTATCAGTTAGTGTGCAGTATAATACAATGCAAAATAGAATGGGCTGGTTCAAGTGCTATTTTATAAGCTGCTGAATAATGAAGGTGGAAGCCATTTTGTTAAAGTTTATAATGTGATTATATATAGATATATAGATATATAGATATATAGATAGAAAAAAAAAAAATATATATATATATATATATATATATATAGATCTCTCTCTCTCTCATATATATATATATATATATATATATAGAGAGAGAGAGAGATATAGATATATATATATATATATATATATAGAGAGAGAGAGAGAGAGAGAGAGAGAGAGAGAGAGATATATGTATATATATATATATATATATATATATATATATATATATATATATATATAGAGAGAGAGGGAGAGAGAGAGGGAGAGGGAGAGAGAGAGATATTTCCTTCTTCAGTCTGCATTTTCTATCCCAGTTTTATTTTAAAGGCAAGTGCAACATGCAGGTGATTTTGCATAATCTGAAAGGGAAGCCCAGAAAATTGACTTAAGTACCCGAAGTCTTAATGCACGCAAATTTAACCGCCTTAATATTGACAGAAGTCTGAATACGGCCCTTAATGGGGTTTTAAGTGGAAGTCTTAAGACCGTGTCTCAGGTTGGACATGTTTGTATTTCTTTTTATTTTCTCAGTCTCTTGACAGCAATCCATGTCTTATTATTTTTTTCTTTAGTTAAAAAGCTTTTGATCAGTCCCTCCAGGATTTCGTGATCGTAGAAATTAATGCAAAATCAAGCTAACTCCACAATATTCGGAGGAGCGGGCAATTTTTCAAAAGTACTGTAGATTTTCCGCAGATTCGGGCCAAGATGCATCATGTGACGTCATCACAACGCGCATTCAGCCAAATCCCTCTTCGATTCACATGCGTTGAACATGAGTACAGCTAAAAGGTCTCATTTACCAACAAACATCACAGTCAAAGACTGTGCAAATCTATTTCGTACAATTGCAATTTCGCCAATTCAAGTAGTTTGAAGTTTTATTATAATAAAATAAAAAAACTCCACACATTGCATCGCAAATTTTGAAAAAAGCTGAAGCAAAATCAAGCATTTTTGGCCACAACAATCACAAAACTCTGCGAAATCCTGTACGAACTTATAGATTTGGCATGTGTGTTTGGCACGTTTTATAGCCATGAAGTGTCGTTGACTGGATGGCACCACATTCATACTTTAAAAAAAAAAAAAAAAAAAAAAAAAAAAAAAATGTTCATTGGCAGCGCGTGCTTTACCGTGAGCTAATCCTGTTCACTATCGCCCTGAGCACTTTACAGCAGATTGATTGTGTGGGTAACAGTGTGGTGGTGAGCTGGTTTTACAGCTCTGTGTGGGTGTGGGTGTGTGGGTGGGTGTGTGTGGGAGATGAAGGATTTTGGAGCAGGGATCACCGTGACATATTTATATCACAAATGCATTTTCTGCTCCAGCCATCTCGGACCGAGCCCACCGATCTGCAGACCTCAGACAGTAATTGTTTTTGTCTTGTCTTCATGTCCCACAATTCACAGAAATGCAGTGTTTTTTGTGTTTTGTTTTTTTTTTTCATGTCGGTTTATGCCAAAACTGTCAATGTGGATCCTTCAAACTCTCCCACTAAAAGGGAAGGCGATTAATTGTTACATATCTGTTGAATGATGACATTAAACCACATTTGCTTCACTTTCAAGTGTTTCAGCTGTTCTTTTTTCCTCTCCATAAATCGGGAGATTTCGTCATCTTGTAAATAAATTTTTGCACGTCTGGAAAGTCTGGAAAAAGTCTGGAATTTTCAAGACACCCATTTCCAGAGTTCATTTCCATTTTGAAGGAGGGGGGTGGGGGTGTATGGGCTCTCTTTCATTAAAGAAAGATATAGACTCAAGACGCTGAAGGTTTCAAATCGGTTGTATTATTCTCTTATATAAAGCAGCACTTTTGATCAGTTCATGACACGTTCATGACCTTGAAAACTAGCAAGAAAGATGATTTTCCTTTTTTTCCAGCAGAAAAGGGTGGGGACTTTTTTTTTTTTTTTTAAAGGAATAAAACAACAGGCTGTGTCCTGATGTGGCAGAGCAGAGTTACTGTTACTTTGTCAACACTCACAATTTGTATTTATTATAGACTGATACACTGTCATTTTTATCCATTTATAGTACCTGATATCACAAGAAGACAAACAACTATAAACAGTAGTCCCCTCACCAGCCTTATTTTTTCTCTTTCTTAAAAAAAAAAAAGAAAAAAAATGCAGCTTGTCTTGTTACTTAAAAACCACATTAAAGTTTTTTTTACCACTGACACCGGAGACTCCTTCCCAAAATGCCGAGTAACGTCTCCTGACAGAAAACCTCACCGTATCCTCACGTTTTTAATGCGTCCATCATACAAGTCCCTGTGACTGAGCTGTTACTATAGAAACGATAACGTGTTAGAATGAGGAAAAAAAGTCTCGATTGTGGCTAAGAACATGAAGGAACATAAAGAAGCAGACCATCGAGCAGTCGGTTTTCCGCCTGCTCCTTTATATTGTTGTGTTGTATAATAGATGACTGACACACAGCTGTTATGCGAGATCTCATGCTGCTAGAAATGTTTACAATCATACACTAATTGCAGCATGAATCCACTTCCAACACATGGTTATGATTTCCATAGAAATTTGGGATCTCAATCTTTTATGAAGGAACATGAGACATCGCGGCATGTGAAAGTCACGAGAGAGAACGAACTGTATTAGCTTAAGAGATGCTGATTCACTTCATTTGTCATTATTCCTTGTCTACGGTGTGTAAACGCACCCATTTTTGGAGGCCCAACAATCAATGAAGGAAAGAAGAAAAACAATTCTGCATTATATACTTATTTATTGAAGGAAATTTGGTCCCCTGATTAAAAATAAAAAGTAACATTTTAAAATGCAGTGTGCAAAAAACATGTTAAAAGGCATCCAACGATACATCCATACAGAGCACACACCACCTATTTCTCTTCTAAAAAAGACCACATGTGCTGAGAAACGTTTCTATGACTAAAAACAAACATTCAAAGTCAGAGCCTCCAACTCACACAGCTGGACGACTGCCAAGTCTTAATGCTCAATCAAGAACAAATTATTTTGCATTTGAGAAAAAAATAATAATAATAATAATAACAATGAATGACTTGAACTAGTTAACTGCTTTTTGTCCTTGTACAACCTGTATTATGGTGGATTATATAAGAGCGTCTAAAACAGAACTACAGAGGTGCAAGAAAATCCTAGCAAGAGGAAGCAGAGAGGGAAAAAATGAATTTTACCACAAAAACCCCTAACTAAATTATTATTAGTGGCATAAATGATGTACAGCAATTTCTACCCTGTGCTTTTAGCGACCAGAGACCACTTCTCGGTTTCTATTGGTTCACAAAACAGCGGTTTACGAATTCACAGTCTAAGGTGTAAGATAAAGTAAGCGTAAGCGCTACCAGACGCAAACGCGTCTTTTGTTTCCTGCGTCCTTTCCCCTTCAGTGAATTGGCTTTTCCACTGGGAGAATTTAATTTGCGTTTTGCTTTATCTAAAAAAAAAATTTTTTTTAAAGTAGAAAAGTGCCGTTTTCAGGTGTCCTCCTCCGTATTGTCGTGGCACAGAGTCAGAAACTGTAAATACCATGGCTAAACTGTAAATAGTGGCACCTCTTCTATCTAACCGGTAACATTATAAAAGACGCTATAAAATTGAAAGCAACATTAAATGGCAGCCCATAAGCTACAAAAAAAAAGGACATAGAAAATACACACACTGTACATACATAAAAAAGTACCAATAAAAGTATAACCTTGTGCATCTTTCTCATGATGTGGCCCCATGTGGAAATCTGGATTCACTCACTGAACAGGGACAAAAGATGGATAAAAGGAAGACCAATGAAGGTGATCCCTTGAAAGTCAGTGGAAATAATCAGATTTGAATTTCGTTTCACTCATTTATTGGTAACACGGATCAGGCTTCGTCATTTTCGTCACTTTCGTCTTCGTAATTACGGTTCTTCCTGATCAGGTCCTCAACGGACTCGTCTTGCTCTTCCTCGCCATCCCAGAATCCCACGTCCTGAGAGTGTTTCTGCTCAAACCCGGAGCTTGATTCGCCCTCGCTGAGAGGAGAGGAAGGAGGCGTGTCCTCCAGTGATGTACTCTGGCACGTGAAAGACGGTGGCTCCTCCTGTTCCGGCTGGTCTCTCTCTTCAGTGTCTCCATCACGCCTGCCTTCCTCTTCCTCTTCCTCTTGTCCAGCCTCTTCACTTATTTCCTCATTTTCCATTGGCTGGGGCTGTGTGGGGCGTATCAGACTGGGTTGACTGACAGCCGAGGCAGGGCTGCTGGTTGAAAAGGGGCGGCTGCGCTCTTTAAGTGAGGAGCTCCTGCAGATGTCGGAGAGCTCTTCTTTTTCAGTACAGAGTGGGCTCGAGTCGCCCTCTGGTGGCCATTTTGGGCGGATGGGACACACGGTGGCCTCTTCAGCCAGCACACCGGTTTGAGATGAAGCTTCCTCGCTGTCCGTTCTCGGAGGCCAGGAGATCTTCAGCCGTCTGGTTTCCACCGGTTTCTCCGTTTTCTCCGATGCATCCTGAGCACGTGTCTCCAGCGACGCAGTGATGACGTTCACTTTAACCAGAGGAGATTCCTCCACCATGGGACTGCTGGTGGTTTCCTGAGGATCCTCCTTGTCCGCCTGGTCCTCTGCGTCCTCTCCTCGGGAGTCCCACAGCTCCTTGTGGGGCCGGTGTCCAAAACCTTCGTCGTAGTTCCCTTTAGCCTTGAAGAGCTGGCAGTAGTGCGTCTTGCAGTAGACGTTGTTGTGTAGAGAGGCGTAGTTTGCGAGGCTAAACAGAACCGGAAAGAAGGAAAGATGAGAAAATTCAACGGAATGGTGACGCAAACATTATGGATTAAATTAGAAAGCCTTTTTTTTTTTTTTTTTTTTTTTTTAGATCGCTTCACCTCAGCTTCGTGTTGCAGTGAGCACAGCGGAAGCAGGAGTTGTGATAAATTTGTTGGTTGGCGACCAGCCGCTCCAGGGGGTACACGGTCTTCGTGCACATCACGCAGCTCTCGCGCGTCGGCAAACTGAACTTCTAAACGCACACAGATTCACACTTTAACTATCGTCGAAATTGTTTATGTATATCAAACAGTGTTAAAGGAATACTCCACTGATTTTCCAGCTAATCTCTATCTGAAGTGTACATGTGATTTGGACCGGTGATCATTTCAACATATTATTGAGAGAAGAAAATGGAAAAAGATTCTCAAAACGTACTTACAAAGGAAGTCTATGGGCGGGTGTTGGGAATGTCAAATTTGTTATGCCTTCATAATTCGGACGGATCGTGCATTACCGATACAAACTGGTTGGGGATGTTTGTACTGGGATAACTGGGATTACCTTTACGGTGTTTGAAAGTTGCATAGATTTTGGATACACTGCTTTTCTGTGGGAAGTCTACATGAGCTACAAAACCTACAGACGCAGGATTCCTTTAAGCATTCTACCTGAAGACTCCCACTTTAAAATGTACACAATGGTAAGAAATCTGGAGACCATCTTAAATAGTGCTGCAATAAAAATGAAGGGTTACCTTAACCGTTTTAGTTTGGCCATGCTCAGAAACAGGAGTAGCCACACTGGAGCCTGCTGAAAGAGGAAAGTCTTTATGAACATCAAACCGAAAACACTAGAAAATGAGGTACGTGTCATTAGACAGGATCTAATGATCTTCATATCTGTAAATCACAAGCTACTGTACATGACAGAAGCAGAAGAGGGTACAGCAGAAATTAATGTAGCCGAAGTTGTAGTCTCTTTAGTAATAAACAATTCCTTACAGAAAGCTTCACCAAATCAATGATTGCACCTTTCCTTATTAAATAACATGTTTTAATTTTATTTATACCGGCATGTTTATTGATTATTAAATTTACATTATGAGGCGTGTCCACCTTAATCAAGTCCCTGTTATTAACCTGTTACTATAGCAGGGGTTCCCAATCTTTTGAGGCAGATGACCTCAAATGGATATTAGGATATTGGATAACAGATGGATATTATGAATTTCCTCTGACCGCAAGCCTTGAACACTACATTTTTTAAATTCCAGATTTATAGGACTACAGTAACATGTGAACATTTTATAACGTCAGTAACGTACGTATGTGTGAAGTAAGTGACTGAAAACCAAAGGAAGTGTCCTTGCACATCAGAGCCAAAGATCCCCTGTCCATCACTATTCCAAGTCGAAGTGTAAAATTTGAGCGATTTCACGCACAGTGACGCTAAACACATTGACGAGCTCTACGTCTCTTAAATCTGCCGTCGTCTTGACTGCTGGACATGACTGCCTTAAATCGAACACTGATCTTATATTCGAAAGTATTCACTAATCTTAAATAGCAAATAGCAAAACGGAGCTTTTGGCAGGTTTGAAGGCTACATAAAGGTTTTAAAATTCAAATACTAACTACAGGAAAACCAGTTAAGTGTTCGCTCTCACTAACAGTCTAGAATAGTACACAAGTAAATATTTGAGAGTCAACGCTAGATTGTTTAGGTAGATAGATGGAGAAATGTGTCCAGAATGTGACTCGCAGCAACGTTACAAAAATTTAACCACACAAAATCTGTCTTCGATATTTCGAATATTAATTTGTTAAATGAATGAATGAAACTCATGAAATTTCTCTCATGACCCCATGTTTGGGAACCCCTGTACAATGTATTAGAATGAGCGCATTAATATAAACCTGTGATTCGCTTTACAGATGGAACTACTTTCAGAGCTGCTGTTATAGATTGTATGGATTTCCCAAAACTGTGAGGTGAAGTCAGCAAGGGTGTGTTAAACACATTGTTTGATCACAGGGTAGGACGTCTCAGGTAACCTGCCACACGATAGAGCAATTTCCCCACATAATAGTATCAGCACCGCAGGATTCAGGTTACAGGAGACTTCAAACCTCATGACCCAGTAATGTGTTTGACACACCCTTCTTGTCTTTCCGTTGCCATTTTCGGAAATCTCTGCAACCCGAACTCTGCTCCTTATTCACACACATATTAGTCATATTAGTACCTCATACCACAGCGCTGCTGAATTCTGATTGGTCAGAATCAGTATCAGTGTATTTGTTGAGTAGCCGCATCTCTGACATAATCATCTATGCCTAATAATACATGGATTAAAAGGGGTGTTGTTATGTAAAGGTGCAATAGTCGATTTTGTGTTTACTTGTACAAATAACCTGCAAAATATGTAGAACATGATCAGAAATAATGGTTTAAGCCATGCTCATAGGACAAAAGTATTACGTGGCTGAGATAACTCATTTGGAAAACTGAATTGTGGTCCTGAACGCTTGTTTGTGGGAATGCTGAAGGGGCCTCGCATTTGAAAGCGCTTGAAAGGGCAGCCGCAGATCCTGGGGGCGGAGATTTGTGAACATGGGCAGGCTCAAGGAGTTTTTAAAAAAAATAATTAATTAAATGCCTAACCCATCTACTTAACATAATCTTAGAGCTAAAAGAGAGAGATAATCTTGAAAAAAAATAAATAAATAAAATACTAATCTTACCCAATCATACCACCTTTAACAAAGAAAAATATACAGTACTGTGCAAAAGTTTTAGGCACCATTTTTTTTTTTTTAGTACAAAGTTTGTTATAGATTTTTTATTTTATGACGTCTACATTATCGAGTCAGTACAAAAAGCATTTTAGATTCCCAAACATTAGTTTTCTAGCACAAAATTAAATGTTACAGAAAAATGTTTGTATGTCATTAAAAAAAGCAGCATATTACGTAAGAGACACTTTTCAGAATGAAGAAAAAACACAATGAAGGCTGCTGGGTTTTGCTGCAAAAAATAAGAAGCGAGTGCGAAAGTCAAAGTGTCCAGAAGAACTGTGTCTGGTTCTGCAAGATGCTCAATAAAACTTACCAGCTCATTTCCTTATAAAACTGCACACGTTGTACCGGAGACTACTATTTTTATTTTTATTTTTTTGTCACACCAAATATTGACTTTGTTTCATTTACTACTGTTTACGGTATTTTTTTTTTTTAAATGTAGAAACATTCATTATTTCAAAGGCATCTTTGCTGTACAGCATTTCTTTGCATGTGTCTAAAACTTTTGCACAGTACTATATAATCGCTGATAATAGTGAAGCTTTCCGCAAGGAGACGTGTAACATTTATGGAAGGAGTCTCCAGTGTCGGTAGGTTTTCAGACATGGGAGAGTCTTCAGGATTTCTCAGTAACATGACAAGCTGCCCCCCCCCCCCCCCCTTATTAACTTCGAGAGAGAAAAGCAGAGGCAAGTGAGGGAACAACTTAGAGGAACTAACTAGGTTTGACAGTAGTAGCCAGTAGAAATGGATAAAAAGTACAGTGTATCAATCTTTATTAAATACAAACTGTTGTGGTATGTAATTGGAGGAATAAAATTGAGCCGCATCACACCGCCCCATTGTTGATTGTTTTCCTGTTATGTTTTACTCCTCACATGATTAACACAATAAAGGGGGGGGGGAGTTTCTAACAAATAGCAGAAGGTGCTCACCGTTGTTATCCGTGGTTTGAACTTTCCTGCTGTCAGGCTCAGGAGAGGAGATCTGCCACAACAGAGACATATACGCGGTGAAAAAACAGAAATGGTGCCCTCTACAGGCAAAACACAATCCGACACAATCTGGCACAATCCGTCATCGTCATCATCATCATCATCATCATCAGCATCATCAGCAGCACATACCACATCAAGCGAGAACGGAGGGACGTTTTCCTTCTGCTTCACGCTATAAGCACGTGTCTCCATGTCCACTTCACTCTGGCCCTGAAAAGGGGGGGGGGGGGAACAGGTCACAAAGCTGCTTAACCAAGACAACGAGACAAAACAAAGCAGAGCAACTTCATGACACGTCACTTGAGCACAGGAAGTGGCCTGAGCTAATCAGACTAAATGATTATAGAGAGTTGATAAAGCAGGACACTCACACAAGAGGACGAGGGCACGTCTAGTTTAGACACTGCGGCCTGATAGAGGGCCATTCTCTCCCTGAGGGGCGTGGTCTCTACCATTGTCTCAAACGCTCCTGAGACAGAGAGAGAGAGAGAGAGAGAGAGAGAGAGAGAGAGAGAGAGAGAGAGAGTCAGATAGTGTGCAGGACACAAGGTCAGATTAGGAATAGGAAACAGGCATTTCCACAGCAAGTGCTAGATCACTTAAAGTCAGCTTTCAGCCCTTTCCTTTGCTCTCATGGGTAGAAAGAAAACAATCACAACTTTTGCTCTCTTTTTTCCTATACCTTTTTCTCCGAAATCCATTTTGTCAGGGCCACTTCCTGATGTTTGTACCAACTCTCCAGAAACCTGCACAGACAAAACACTAGATTAGCGACGGTTTAATCAAGAAAAAGGACATGGTAAAGAAATCTCGGACTGTATTTTAGCTCGATAAAAGACTGGAGATTTCTTGGAGCTTGCACCACTTTAGTAGGAGAGTCACGTGAGAATGTATAACGGGAAAACTTCGCCTCTCTACATACATGCAGCACATACACAAGGGTTAAATGCGTAATATGTTTTAATTCATTCTGACAGCAGTTCTGGCTTCACAGTTTATATACATGACGTCCGTTAATAAATTAAAAAATTGTTAGCACTGGCTGGCGAATTGCCGTATATATGGACATGCGGTTATCAGAAAAGAAATCAACTTCAGGGTGGTAACAGAAACTCTACGCGTCGAGCCGCATCACAGCAACTAGTCGTCGATTGCTTTTCTAGAACAGCAGCACACTCCCCGAGTGTTTTATTCCTTACATTATGAACAGGAGATCATTTCTACTTGTACTGAAATTGAAATTGTACTGATTATATTAAATCAAAGGTGATCACATCTGAAAACTGCAGCACTGTCATTCAAAAAAACAAAAACAGTTGAGTCGAGTCCTGTGCTGTCCTGCAGGCCTTCAGTAATCCACTAACGAGCTCAGGATAACGGACACACTGGCAGACACCACCGTCTCGCCACTCTATACACACTGTACTGACACACACACACACACAATCACCTCAGAAACCCAGCCTGCCTCTACACCTGGACCTGTTGGGAGAACAGCAGACATCGCACAGCTGCACAAACCACGGGATTAGTCTGCTCTGTGCTAAGCGGAGAAGAAAGGCCACATGGGTGTAGATAAATAATAAACAGCAGGATAACGTCTACTGTCCAACTTCAACAGCAGGTTCTTCGGATGAACAAAGCTCATTTCGTTTGCTTAGTTCCTGTTCAAAGCCATGAGAGATTTGTGGGTAGAAAGTTTTAAGAAAACATGACTGGCTGGGGTTCATCATCAGGGCTTCCTTCTTCTGTTTTGCTAAACTTAGTCGGTCAATCCCACTTTTCTACAAGCTGTATAGATGCATGTTGCTCTCCGGTGCATGTGGTGAATAACATCAGAACACCGCATCAACAGTAATAAAATATTTAAAATAAATGATAAATAATAATAATAATAATAATAATTAATTTAAAAGGTTTATTTTAAAAAAAAAAGTTGCTTAAATTATAAAATCATACAAAAGATAAACAAATTTTTTTTAAAAATCAAAACCTAGGGTTATACGATATTGCTTCAGTGCCATATAGTATATATTTATATAATATTTATTTAATACATTAAATAAATACATAATTGATGTTTGTGTACATTATATCTTTTTCTACGCTTTAAAAAAAAAAATTTCATCACAGAAAATAGCAATGGTACTTTTTTCAGCTTTAGAGAGTTAAATTAAAAATAATCCTGCACCAAATGTACAATTTTACTGTCAGCTGCCATTTTATACAAAACTAAACTACAACTCAAGCAACAACAAATTTACAAGGAAAAATAAATGAGGTATCAAGTCATATCGGCTAGTTTCATTTTAGACCATTTCCAGAGGCAACGTTCATTCATTCATTCATTCAATATAAAATAAAAGTCTTAAAGTAGACTGCACCATTATTAACTCACCAGACAAGAAAATGAAGCAAAGCAGTTTCTACACAGACGTCTGAAAACATCTACAAGAACCTGTTTTAAGCCTCGCAGTCCTGGAGTCTTGTATCTTGTATCTTACCTACTAAAAGAGGCCTCAGCCTGATTCCAGAGTCTGCGACAGAGCTCTGTGTGTGTGTGTGTGTGTGTGTGTGTGTGTGTCTCTGAGCCCCAGATTAGAGATGGGGAGCTCGCCTGGGTTTTGTTGGTAGGAGCGAGAGAGGAGGAGGAGGAGGAGGAGCAGGAGGGGAGAAGGGCTGAGCAGCTGGTGAAGCTTTCAGAGAGGGGGTTCAAACCAGTGCTGTTCCTCAGTGGAGACGCATGAGGTGGGAGACTCCAGACTGAGCTTGTGACACCAGGAGAGCAGGAGGCAAACACAGCACAAAGAGCACGGGCCAAGCCGGGGGATCAGAGAAGACAAAGAGCTCTTACACTAAGCCAATGTACAAAAGAGCCTGAGGATCTGAGACACAGCCGACGCCGGTTGTGTGAAGAAAAAAAAAAAGAGCGCCTTTTGCTTTCTAACATCACTATAAGAAATTGCGTTTAACATTTATTCTTAACGTTAAAGTTCAATTTTAACATGATATCCACCAACAGTCTGGAAGAACATGATCCCTAACACTTAGATGAAAGATGACATAAATCTGATTTTCTTATATGCAAAACTTTCGTGCACTTTCAGAGCTGCTGTTTTGTCATCATTTACAGTTTCAATAATCAAAATGTTCAATGTTGAGTAGAAATAAACCATGACCCACCCATTACACCCCTCATCCCACCCCCACCCCATTTGCCACACCCAAGAGTCAAGCAGCAACATATGGCTGAAATTTAATCAGACGCTAAACCCCTTTCGAATGCCCTCCCCTTTCACTCGCACATAATTCAGAATACATGTAATGCATTATAAAATCTCAGAAACATGTACAGATACGTTCAGAGGATCCACTACCACTACTAACTGATCAAAAACGGACAATTTCGTCAACCCATATTTCCCCAAAATAAACAGGATTTTCTTCATTAATAAACATCAAAACATGAGTAAAAGCAGTATAAGAGGACTGGAGCATTGGATCAAATGGAGAAAGACCCGGAAAAACATGGTCTAATTCTGACATTTTCTACTATATATAGTTCTATAGACTGAAACATATGTTTCTCTTTTGCATGCATCTCATCCACAAGTAACATTCTAGCATTTAAAAATCCAGTGAAAACTTATTTTAAAAAGATTTCATTCCAGTTCCACTGAACGATGCCCCGCCTACTTTTACATTTATAACCGAATCTACTGATAGAAAAACATTACTGCCAAATTGTAAAGAATTATAAGTTTACAATAGGAAATGAGTTCTCACTTTGCTGTGTCCAAATTCACCTACTTATACTGTGCACTAAAAGTATGTACTCATTTTGTATTTTGTGTAGAAAAAGTACACACTTTTGAGTGTGTAGCAAGAGAGTATGTAAGAGGAGTATTTTTTGGGGTGGGGGGGGGGGATTATCTGTAAATACAATCTAAATATAAACACATGACTATAAAAACCTATATATACCTATAATATATAATAACATTACATTTATTTCATGTCTTCTCCAAACAATGTGGTCAATGAACAACATTCATGAATTACATGTGGCACAAAACAAACACTCTTCATTCATCCTTATCTTCCTTATCACGACCCTCTGCCCTCTCACTCCTAGCTTTTTTAATCAGGTGGTCCAAAGTAATTTAATATAGTTTTAGAATAAGAGCGTTCAAAATGGATTAAATCTGGATCATTTCAGGTATGTGCGCGCATCTTTATCCATATCAAAGTTTCTACTATCGGATCTGTTAAAGTAACTGTTTCTGTTACGGTTTTCGGCTCAGTTAAGACTCTGCTAACTTTCCTGAGGTGGTCTGATCGGCTGTGAGAGCGCGTGCTGATAGAGAAGCCTTCCCATTGGCTGCAGCCTGTAGGTATTATGGCCAATCACGAAAGTCAACACTGCGCAACCTCGCGCGGAATATCCCCGCTATCCTTAAGTGTGGAACACTTTCGTAGGCTTTCGAGTGGATAGAAGATAGAAACCAAAAATTCACTAATGTATTGAATCATGAAGCAAACATGATATTCACAGCTATTTCAATCTTACATCAGCATTTCCTCAAATAGCTCATAAATATTTATTTCAGTTCTTAATGTTATTAAAACACTGTTTTGACAGGAAATTTATGTTTGCACGAGAGCGAGTTATCAGTTGACACTGGATATAACCCAGCTGAGCAATTCAGTGTTAAATGCCTTTCTCAAGCACACCAGAGCCTCACCACTGAGAGCAAACGAATACACTAAACTCTAATCTCTGTGCCTCCCTCATGATCTTCCCTCCAGCTAGCACAGAAAACGCCAGGCTTTGATAAGATGCTTGTGAGTGTGTGTTGTGCTCATATGAAGCCTGATCTCATGACAGCACCCCAGGGAGCAACACTGCACCCGGATCCTCAGCTCTATGACCTCTGGTCATGTGATCTCCAGGCTGCATTATCACTCTGTAAAAGCGGAGTGTGTTCTCTCGGTGTATCCATATGGGGAGGATCAAGACTCCTGACCTCACAGAAACGTATGCAAATATAAGGAGAAGGCAGACAAAATAACATATGCTGATAAGGAAACTTATATTTGCACGTTCCTTTAATGAGCAGTAAACTCAGACGGATATGGATAAATGATGAATCTAAATCAAATACAGTGGTCTTAGTGTACAAACTGAATTAAGGGTTAAATGCGTATAGGTAATACTTATATAGTTTCCTATTATTTACATTTTTTTATCGTCTCATCTTTTCTTCGTTCCTCGTTTTCTCACAGGCAACAAATCCTTTCGGAAAAGACACAACGCTCCATTGTCTCCGGGTAATGACTCAGATCATTCACATAAACTTTACAGTCCAGATGAAGGGAAGGCTACACATGAAAGTTTATTTCCTCTTTCCCACTGGCAGTCTGTTTTATATTCTTCGCTCCGGTTCTGATTTAAGTCAGCGGTATAAACTCATAATCTCATGTTTACTGAAGCCTCACAGACTTGATGGAGTTTAGTGCGTTTTATATTCATCAGCAAAGGTACAGCAAACTGGAAAGTACTCTTGCTGAGGAAAATGTTTCAAGCAAGCTTTCTGACTGAATGTTTAAGAGTTAGGGATGTAACTGAATACAAACGAATTAGAACGGATAATGTTTCCTAAACAGATACAGTTGAAGTCATAAGTTTACATACTTCACAATGTGAATACCTAATTTTTAAATCATAAAAATTACATTTAGTTTTTTATTTAGTACTGTGCTGAATTTCACATAACAGATGTTTACATATAGTTCAAAAGTTTACATACGTCTGATTATTAATACTGTGTGTCGTTACCTGGATGATCAGGGACTGTTTTTATGTTTTTTGATAGTTGTTCATGAGTCCCTTGTTTGTCCTGAGCAGTTAAACTGCCCACTGTTCTTCAGAAAAATCCTCCAGGTCCTGCACATTGTTTGCTTTTCCAGCATCTTCTGCATAGTTAACCCCTTTCCATCAGTGACTATATGATGTTGAGATCCATCTTTTCACACTGAGGACAACTGAGGGACTCGTACACAACTATTACAAAAGGTGCAAACATTCACTGATGCTCAAGAAGGCAACACGATACGTTAAGAGCCGGGGGGGGTTGTAAACTTTTGAACAGGATGTTCAGAGTAAATAGCTTATTCAGGGTAGTAGTAAATAAAAAACAAAATGCAATTTTTATGATCCCTCTTATTATTTTTCTCTTAGAATTATTAACATTTTGCAGGTTCTGGAAGGCGTATGTAAACTTATGACCTCAACTGTACAAATATGAGGCACATTGTTTATTTTATTTCATTTTTTTTCGAAGCTTGGCAGGGCATCTCTTTCAGATTAGACGTCTGTATCAGGACAGGGATCCTGCGGTACTCAAGAAAAAAAAAATGTGTGTGCACGAGTGAGTGGCCATATGAAGCTTGAGGGATAAATAAATATAAAAACCACTTTCATTAACAAACATACAGTGTTCATTCATTTATTCCTCCTTAGTAACCATCTGGTCAGGGTCACAGTGGTATAAATTTTGCATCCAGGTTGTTTATATTTTGCAAAACAGAACCAACTAAATTTATAAGAAAATATCACGGCTACAGTAGGTGATAGAACGTGCTCTTCTCTGTTTTGATGATGACGTGACAGCGCAGGACATTTTGTATCTCCTAACAAGCTAAATGAATTAGGCTTATTTTCGTTTCACTATGGAATGTAGCTAGTGAGGTTTTACACATCTTTAGACAGACTGACTGTTTTTTATCACTGGTTTTAGATGCCATGATCTTTGCAAAAATAACTGTGTGAGCAGGATTAAAACAGCAGTTCTACGCATTTTGTGAACTGGAGTGATGGAGCTGAGGTTGAGGAACTGCCAGAGCCAGAATTCACACACCATGCTGACACTCTTGCCATTTCTACCTCTGAGGGTTTTTTTTTTTTCCTCCAGTGTTTTGAATTCTCTTTTTAAAAAAAAAATCTCTTCCGGTTTAAATCCAAATAGAGATACGGCTATAAGGAGCACTAAACTGAAACTGATACTGATACAGCCATCGCATTACACCCGTATACAGAGTCCATGCTTTACTGATGGAATTAGATCATTGTTGAAACACGTACACATTTACATACTTGCATTCTAAAGCTGTCTACTGCCGATATTTCTCTCACCAATTGTCATAGCAATCGTTAAAGAATATGGGACTTCTGGCTTGTTTAAAGACCACGTTTTATGCAAAGTTTTATTGTTTTGATAGGAAATCCTAATACATTTATTCACCATTGCTCAAAACCTCCTGTCCATGATGAGCGTGCAGAGATGGCACAAGCACTCACCTTGCTCTCGAACATCATTTTGAGGCTGCTGAGAGGCACGTTGGGCTTGTCTGTGTCCTCTACGTCCTTCTGTGGTGTCTTCTCCATGTCTTCAGATCTTGGTGGAGTGTATGCTGATGGAGTGTGTGGACCTTGGTCGGAGGAGACGGGTTGTTCAGCCTCCCAGCGCTTTTTCAGTGCGCTCAGGGTTCCAGGGTGCAGAGTGACGCCTTCCACGGCCTGGAAAGAAAATCACGTGTGTGAGTTTTATCAGATTTTTTTTTTTTTTTTTTTAATGGAAATAGATTCCTTCACATAGTTACGCCTTCAGTAATTATGTTCGCTCGGTATGAATCCGTAAACAAAACAAAACAAAAAAAAAATCATGCAAAACAATCAACAAGAGGAATTTTTTTTCTCTAAATGTAACGAAACAAAAGTCAAACAAAAAGCCTGGCAGAAACCTGACAGAAAGCAGATGTTGCTCAGGAAACATTCCTCTCCAGTCAATAGTACGGAAAAGAAAAAGAAAAAATATCCAAAGAAAAGTGTACACAAAGTCAGCTAGTATCCCGATGACAGTTGAATCTTTTGTTAGTTTGTTAGAAAAGAATGTCAGTAAAAACCGTTGTAAACCTGGCGAGTTTTAGGAGCAGCTCCGTCAGAACGTGTAGGTGGAAATAAAGTAAGCTGTTCCAGATGGGAAGTGTTGGGAAATCCCAGCATGAAGGAGTAATTCCACCCCCCTAATGACGAGAGAAAAGAGCCAGAGAAAAATGTCGAGGGGTGAAAGAAAGAAGCATAAAGAAAGACGAGGGGGGGGGGGGGGGGAGAAGGGGGCGTTGAAAAGCAGAGAAAGAACCAGGAAATAAAAAATGGTTTGAAGGTTTTCCTCAGAAAACAACTACATGATAGAAGATATGCCAAGTATGCATCTCCTCTCAGGATCTTACAATCTTAAAATTCCATCATCCAAACATTTTAACAGTAAACAGTAAAAAAAACAAAAACAAAAAAAACCACACTTATAAACATGTTGAAAACAATCCACACTCCAGTAGCCTTCAGAATTGAAGCCACTGAAGAGAAGAGAATTGAAGTACATCAAAAATAACACACATTTTCTTTCTTTTTTTTTTTTTTTTTTACATAGAAATCCTAAATCTACACAATCCTCAGGCCAAGGAGACCATCCTCCTGCTGTTCACATCCCTCCTTCATTCCCCTCAACTAACTGCTAGAAACGTTTCTGCTTTCTGCCAGAGAAATAACCGACCTGTCGATCGTGGAAAGAATGAAACACTTCGATACATGCTGTTATCGGAAAATACTCAAAAATTCAGATGGTCATGTTACAGGGAAACCGAAAAGCGCAAACTCCTTTGTCCTGAAGACTTTCCCGAGGTGGAAATCTTACTGTTACAAAGCGCTGACACTGGAGACTCCTTCCTCAAATGTCAAATAAACGTCTCCTCACAGGAAACTTCACCATGCCAAAAATGTTAAACGACACAGTTGAATTCTTGCCTCACATCATCATCCCATACCACTGCCATGTGCACAATGACACTAATGGCGGTCCAGCAGTTCCGCTTCTGTCTAGGCTCGTTTCAAAATATAAACGCTTCGGGGGAAACGTTTCAAACACAACATGGCTGAATGAAAAGCCACCATCCGGAAATCCTCTTTAATCAGACAGACAGTAAGAACCATTTCCTCATTTGTTAAACAAAAATGAAAAATGAAGACTGAAATGTTTAACTTATCTTCCGGTCATTTTACAAATATTACATTTCTCCGTTTACCTTCTCATCAGCTACTACTCTCTCTTCTTTAAGCAGGCAGCAGGTCTTTAGCGTCTTTAACTCCGTTTCCTCTCTGCACGACTATTAGTTGTGTTTACTGTTTACTGGCCTGACAGTCTGAACACCAGCTCACATAATAACCGGAGCTGATAAACAGGACACTGTGTGAACCTGCAGATTAATGGGTTTAAACACAGATTAACGAGACTGGCCACTAACTGCAGTGAAGAGGAAATCAGTGGGAGGTGTGTGTGTGTGTGTGTGTGTGTGTGTGTGTGTCTCTCTCTCTGCCCAAGTCTGTCTCTGTATATACATATGTATGTATAAGGGAAGTAATGCAATGCCATTATCATCTGTATCCGTATTTGTACTGCTCACTATATTAGTATCTGTTTTAGTATTTAAAATGGAAGTGGGCGTTGTCTATACAGGAAGTTGTTGTTGGTTTGTTTGTTTGTTTGTTTGTTTTTTACCACTATTCCCTGGAAACACTAGAAAACACCAGGGCTGCTGGAAACAGAAGACATTTCCATTCACAAATTATCACAGCAATTTGCAGAACATATCTTTGACGCACCGTGGAACTTTCAAAAGTCAAAATGGGGTCCTATAAGCAGAAATTTAATTAGAATGGCTGTATGATTTTCCAAAATGATTTTAATAACAATAATACTTTTTTTTTTTAAACTATGAAAAAAACAGCCTCTCTGTCTGCCTTTGTCCGTCTGTATGTATATCTGTCTATGTCTATATGTCAGTCTGTCTATCTCCATATATGTACAGTATGTAACCACAGGACACATGTCCAAGTTATTAAAAACAAAATAAAAAAAATTTTTAAAAAAACAAGTATAATAGCAAATCGCTTACTTTTTTCTTGTCAGAGTTGATCTCCTCGGCTGCTTTCTGGTACCTGCACAGAGGTGATCAGATAATTTATGGTTAGAATAAAGCCTTAAACCAAGACGCCAAAACAAAAACATACAAACTCTTCACAGGTTCTTCTTTCCATAACATCTACTTAGTTATTTTATTTGATTAATCCAGTTCAGCAGATTTATAGACCTGCTCATTAAAAGCCACCAGAGCTCCGTTATAAAACAACAGCGACTTCAGGTGGTGAAAGATGGTGTGCGGAAAAAGGAGAAAGGAAAACGGTTCTTTCACAAAGTCTGTATGGTGTGGTGTGTTTCTACAACAAGACATTTAAAAAAAAAAAAATAGTTACTTTAGTCCAACCCTATGTTCAGGTCTACACACAACAGAAAATGAACAGTACATGGTTATAAACTGACACTTGTAAGAAATCTGCTGAGATTTCCTGCTTCTGTTACCACACGTCTCCGATTTCGGGTCTTGTGAGGGGTGAACATAGGTATATAAGAGACTTGGGGGCGCGCTGTTGTAGAAAAATAATCAACAACGTGGTGGTGTGATGCAGAATGTCTCAAAGCTGCTCCGAAGTTGATTATTTTTCTATAACAGCATGTCCTGGAGTGTTTTATTCTTCTTATACCACAGCAGTTTGCCAACTTACTTTGACTTATTTATTATAAGTCTTAGATTATGTGGAGCTTCCACCATACAAGGCCTTTTGAATGAGTTGTTGCTATAGAAACGATAACGTATGACTTAATGTAAGACTGATAAGCCATCTTTCGCAGGGATGAACATATCTGTACATAATGGCTGGACGAATAAGAGAATAAACTGTAATGATATAAGTGAAAAGGAAAATAAGAGCATGTTTGCTCTGGAGGATGAAAAGAAAACAGTTAAAGAGAAAGTGTGAGCTGGAGCAGGCGTGAGCACGCAGGATCAGATAAGCAGACAAGTACGTACTTTGAGAATCGTTCCGCTATGGCGGTATTTTTCCCCCGTGGTCCAACAATCGAGAGCTCTTTCGCGGTGACCCGGAGGGACTGCGAGGCCCACTGCCTTCTGTTGAATGAGCTGACTGCCATCTCTGCTGCTCAGGCTGGACTGAAAAACAAAAACGCATACAGTTACGCATGTTTTAGAAACAAGTTTTTCTATAACTGTTATTATAAGCAACTTGAGGTCATGTCTGGATAAAGACGCACAGGAACACTTTTCTTGCTCTCCCTTAGACAGGAAGCGAGTCATCTTTCTGAGTCATATCAGATCCACCTGCTGTTCACCTGAGCTTTCAGTACACACGCTCACACAGGTTCTGAGCTACCAATAAGACATGGATGGAGTCAGTGCTGTGTCACACACCTCACAGCTCTCTGTCATTGCGCAATGATGCAATAAAAATGCACTAAAAGAGACGGAGTGCAGTCAGGAGTAAACTTGCACAGACATGAAATGCAGTCACAGGTGAGATCTTTGTAAATCAGCCATATGTGAAAGATAGCATGATGAAATATAGTATGTGCTGCGGAAATCAGATTTTGGTCAAAATTACATACTATAACATGCTTTGACAGCTCACCTTTTAAGAAACCATAAAGGTATTTAACCAAAACTGTGTGACAATGTGTTTATCTGCTTTCTAATCTTTCCTAAGGCTAACTTCCTGCAAATATCATGTTGTTTAAAGAGCTAGTTTAACGAATACAAAGGTAAATGATGTCAGTCTGCAGAAAGATGTCTAATTTCCAAACACAGTAAAGGTCATGCTTTGATCATGATGTTGAACAGCTACATGTGAACCTAATGAACTCAAATTGTGACTCAGATACTGACTCTTACAATGTCTGAGTTGCTCGGAATCGAGTCTTTCATATTTCAGCTCAGGAAAGTCTGTAGTTTCCAGAACTGTACATGACAAAAGATATGACAAAAAAAAAACAAAAAAAACCCTCAGTTCCAGGGATTTCCCAGGGCACCACACATTTATTTCATAGCATTTAAGCTTTCCAACAAAACAATAGTGCCATATTAAAAAAACAAAACAAAACTATGGTTCCAAATATATTTAACTATTTAACTAAAAGAATATATACTTAACTTTCAGTCAGCTACTTGTAAGTAACAACAGTCAGTCAGTCAGTCAGTATAAAAGCACTGAAAATATTCATGATATGCATCAAGATACATCATTTAACACAATATCATCAGCACTATTTTGAAATATTTATTATATTTTCATTTTAAGGACATTTGATCACAACTGTTTAGCACTCCTGTCATTTTTAAATACGAGTCCCCATTTTGGTTTTCCACTCAGATCAGAGTTAAAATGCTATTCAATCATTCAAACAAAGATCTTGCCACCTTGATGTCCCTAATACCCTAATAATGCAAGTTATGGATAATGTAAGAACGTGGATAATGGTGAGTTTTGCGTCACGTATGTAACTCGTGTAACAGATATACAGCAAGCCCCGACACATCTGACTCACATCGTCGACTCCAACCTCATCACCACATCCAACATCCATCATTCAGAGGCACGGTGAGTCAGAGTCCCACAATATTTTTGTAAGCTCTTTCTTCCAGAATCTTTCTCCCCCCCTTGCTTTTGCCTTAAGCACTTTAAGAAAGTTAAAGAGCAGAAATTCCATCTGAGCTCCTAAGCAGGAAAGACAAAATGGTATTGTTCCTTAGAAAAAGCAGAGGAACACAACTGAGGAAAGATTTAAAGATAGTCCAAGCCAGGTGAATGTAATACTCTCATGATAATTACAGACAGTACAGTAAGGATAATTACGAGATTGGTTCAAATAAATATCTGAGATGACGTCAGAAGTCAGACTAGCTCTTAAAAAATAAATAAATAAAATAAAAAATAAAAAAGGTATAAGACAGAAATGCCTGCAGCAATGGATGTGAAGATTTCTGAAACCTCAGCAAGTTAATAAACTTCATCATATCTTATTCCATCCACAATATCCTGGAATTTTTTTTTTTTTTTTTTTTTGGAGGACATAGAGAAGAGTTGGCTCACAGGATATGATTCAGCCCTTTCACCATTCCAAACCCTTCCCCACAAACCACTGACAGGTCAGAGGTCAGCGTCTTAAAAACATCAAATTAAACCGGGGTTTTTTCCCAGACCTACGCTGAAACAGACGCTTCGTCTCATCACTCATCATCATTGCTACGTCTTTCCCGGCTGAAGAAGTGAAGGAAATGAAACGCAATGAACTCGAGAGCAAAACTTTCACCGATGAACCCGCTTGGATTGAGTGATGAAACGTTATCCAACAAGTTTCGTCTGGTTGACCTCAGCCTTACCTCAGCGCTCCAGCATGCTAAGACAGGCCGCTCCTGATCTCCCTGAGGACTACGTGTCTTTTCCAAATTCTAAAGCCAGACAGCTGCACTGGACATGCTCAACATGACAAACCCTTATAGCAAAAGTGTCGTTTTGGCTTTTTTTGTCCTGTAATTGTTACTATTATAAGATCCTTTTTAGCAATACTTCATCAGTATTGCTTTTTTATTTTTCTAACCTGCATCTGGACACAATTTGTCATTTAGAGGACAAAAAAAAAACCTAACACATGCGGGTTCACTCTGATTCACTGTTTATATACACAGCTTTCAGCTGGTTTAATCTTCTTTTTTTGTAAAACACTACTAAGCTGAAGAAGCTTAAAAAAAAGAGAGAATGAGAGAACTTGGGTTGTAATAAAACAGATATAAAAGGTTTAATGTCCCAAGAGACAAAAGTTCATCATGAACATAAACTCTGACAAAATAACAGGTTGTAGAAACTTCAAGTTCAACTTCAACTGCAGAAATAGCTTAATTTCCACTTGTACTAGAAAAATGCACCTCCAGCAACCTATCCTTGACTGCAAAACAATGTTTTCTCCTAAGAAACAAAGTAATTACCTACCGTGAGTAAGTGGACTGTGTGGTGAGTTAATCTTCGTCTTAAAGTCAAAAGTTAATATAGTCTGTGGCTTTCGGATTGTTTCAGCTGTTTCTGTCCTCCTGTGAGTGTCCTTGCTCTCGCTGAACTCTCAGACTCTTAAGTTTTACACAGTGTGTGTGTGTGTGTGTGTGTGTGTGTGTGTGTGTGTGTGGGAGGGTGAGCACTTTGTCTCCTCCCAGCCAATGAGCACACAGCTCTCTCTTTTCACCTAGCAGGTAAGTCCCAGCCATTCAGAGCACATCATCACCCCTCTTGCTATGACTCAGTCAGTTTGGGAATATTCCCAGACAATTCCAGGAAGTCTCCACCCATTTCCAAATGAGGTCATCTATCTGAACCCAATCTGATAGCACAGTTCTGGAGAAATTGACTGGAAATTATCAGTTATACCACAGCACTGCTGAAATCTCAATTCTGATTGGTCAGAAGGTGTCTCACAGTGGGTATAGAAAAGAATCACCCCCTTTAAAATAATCACATTTTGTTGCTTTTCAGCCTGAAATGAAGACGGACACAGTTTTTGTTTTATCCAGCTGTATTTACTCAGTGCAACTTATAACATCCAAGTGAAAGATATAACACCACCTTGTCAGAAATTTTTTTTTAAAAATTAAAAAACCAGAATCACTGAGTTGGAAAAAGGATCACCCCCTCCTAAAAATGACTTGTAAACTCAATCAGGTCTAGCTATTCACCTTCTCAATGGCACACAAAGCCATTTGACTTTCAACTGTGATCAGCTGTGGTCATTTTGATGAGCTTAGCATGAAAAGAGCTTTCCTGGAGCATTTTTCAGTTCTTGGTAGTGCAACTGAAACAAACAATCAACTATGGGTGGCAAGGCACTGTCAAAAGATCTCTGGGATAAAGTTGTGGACAGGCACAAGTCAGGAGATGGACACAAAAAAAAATCGAAGGTTTTATCAATGCCTAGAAGCACAGTGAAGTCTATTATTAAGATGTGGAAGGTATTTGGTACAACACAGACCCTCCCTGGATCAGGACGTTGCTCCAAACTGGATGAAAGAGCCAGAGAGTCAGAGAGGCTACCAAGAGGCCTACAGCAACTCTGAAGCAGTTGCAGGAATTTATGACGAAGAGTGGTCATTGTGTGCATGTGACAACAATATCACAAATTCTCCACAAATGTGGCTTGTATGGGAGGGTTGCAAGAAAAAAGCCACCCACGACTGAGCTTTGCCAAAACGCATCTTGAAGATTCTGAGGCCACATGGAAAAAGGTGTTATGGTCAGATTAATTATTTGGCCTCAACACCAAACGATATGTCTGGCCAATACAGCTCACCATAAAAATAACACCATTCCTACAGTAAAGCATGGAGGTGGTAATATCCTGTTATGGGGGTGTTTCTCTGCAGCAGGGACTGGAGCACTTGTCAGGATAGAAGGAAAATGGATGGGCAAAATGCCGTCAAATTCTTGAGGAAAATCTGCTGCCCTCTGCCAGAAAGTTGTCAATGGGAAGAAGGTTTACCTTCCAACATGACAGTGACCCAAAGCACACAGCAAAACTGACCACACAGTGGTTGAAGGAGAAAAAGGTGAATGTCCTTGCATGGCCTAGTCAGAGCCCAGACTTAAACCCCATTGACAATCTGTGGAATGACTTGAAGACTGCAGTCCACAAACGATCACCATCAAATTTAACTGAACTTGAGCAGTTCTGCAAAGAAAGTGGGCAAATATTACAAAGTCTAGATGTGCAAAGTTAGTAGAGACATATCCCAACAGACTAAAGGCTGTAATTAAAGTAAAAGGTGGTTCAACAAAATACTGACACAAGGGGGTGATCCTTTTTCCAATGCAGTGATCCTGTTTTTTATTTTTTTTCTGACATGTTGGTGTTATATCTTTCACTTGGATGTTATAAGTTGCACTGAGTAAATACAGCTGGATAAAACAAAAAATGTGTCCGTCTTCATTTCAGGCTGAAAAGCAAAAAATGTGATTATTTTAAAGGGGGGTGATTCTTTTGTATACCCACTGTATCTCTACTACGCTTTGTGAGTTATCAGCTGAAGTTTAAACAGAATACTTTCAAAATTGGTAAATAATATACATTTTAATGAAGCACTCTATGGAGAATTACACTCTATGGTGGAAGCCCTGCTGTCAACATAAAAGTCTCATCACTATAATCCTAATCACATGAATGCCATGTGTGAGAGTGGGCTTAGCTGTCCAAGCCAACATGCTTGACACAGAAGCACATCTGAGAAAAAGACTTGTAGAGCTTTTAAGGCACAGGCAGGGACCCCTTTAGCTGCATTAAAAAAAGGCAAACAATAAGAACTTACTGATAAATATAATAAATTTCCTCCGGGTACTCCGGTTTCTTCCCCCAGTCCAAAGACACATGCTGTAGCCTGATTGGCATTTCTGTAGTCCGTAGTGTGTGAATATGTGTGCGATTGTGCCGTGATGGGTTGGCACCCCGTCCAGGGTGTCCCCCGCTTTGTGCCCCGAGTCCCCTGGGTTCCCTGCAACCTTGTGTAGGATAAATGGATGGAAATTATGGACACCCGGGCAATACTTCACAGACCCTACTTTGACAACCCTGGCTTTAAAGATAGATTAGGTAAGATTAGTCTTTTAATTTTTTTATTTTTTTTTCTAGGGCCATGACTTAATCAATTTTATTTGTTCTACACATCTTCCAGGTTATTTGTTTGTACAAGTAAGGAACAAAATAATGGGCTATTGCACCTTTAAGGTGTGTTAACTAGCACAGATATTTCGAGACCACTTAGGATATGTGACTCTCAGGAACACCTCTTAACATCTCTTGAGTTTTCTCAAGAAGCCATGCCTTCCTGAGATTGTTCCACGGGGTACTGGAATGAGAAGTGGAGTGTAAACCTCAGCAGAACTTCCTGAGGCACTCGTTCACCTCAGCATACAAACAGGCAAATATTTACAAGGCTGTAAGTTTAACTCGTTCTCTTGGGATGGTAAATAGCGGAGTGTGCTTTTCTTGGATTTAAACTTCCCACAGAGATTTGTTCCAAAGAACAGAGCTCTATAAACCACATGGAACTGCGTTTGCAGCACCACTTCTAAAGCATTTACTCTTCATGCCCCATATGTGCGATGTGTACGACACTGGCTGTATTTTAAGTTACTTAACCCACAAAGACGCCATTCAGTCTATCCTCAACCTGAAAAATGAATTCCCATCGCTCTCACTACACAATCTCTGCTGAAGCATTCAAAGCAGGCAGTGATCTGTGAAATCAGCTCAGGAACCCATGTCCTCTGATACGGAAATGGAAGCAAAAGTGAAAAATGAGAGGATGTTTGGTCAAGTTGATGCAGATCTCCTGCTGGAATTGAATGCTGCTCCCGACTCTAGCACCTTCCTACAGCATGACATCAACTTTTTAAGGTTTAGTTTATTAAATTCGTTTTAGTTTATTATCCATTTCATATTCAGTCACGATTTCAACCGCAAACAAGTCTAACCCTTAATGAGACACTTATCTGAGTCACTTGGAAGTCTCTTAACAATCAGCGCAATGGATTTCGGTAACTATTGGTAAAAAATAACATGAGTGATCCTGGGAACCTTACACAGGTTGAAAAACACCTGTTTTAACAGCGCTGCCCTCCGGGTTGTCTTTCCAGGTTATTCTGAGTCATGTCTTTGTAGATTTTTTTTTCTTCTTCTTCAAACAACTTCTTAGACTAGATTCTTGTTTTTTAAAAGTATATTTGGCATCCTTTGAAAAGTAGAATTTGCATAAATAAATGTATAGAATGTATAGAAACCACTGAACTTACGCTATTTACCTGCAGTGTCTTGCTTTAACAGTGGTGCTTAAATAAAGTCGGTGCTGGCGGTTTGTGCCCTGAACTGCTTACTTTCTCTTGATCCTGAAAGTTAAATATAAAAATATATGTTTTGCCTCTTCTCCTGAAGAATGGTACAGCGCCTCTGAAGTGACATGGTGGTTATTTTTTAATAAGTTGCAGCCACAAATAAATAAAGGGCCTATTAAGGCACAAGTTAAGCCTCGTGAGATCTATCTTGTGGCATCTACTAAATTTTAAAATGAGTGACATGAAAAATAATAATAATAATAATAATAATAATAACAATAATAATAATAATCAACCGAATTAGACCAATGTGGGCCACAGGAACCTGAACATGGTGATGACTGATAATATTACACTTCAGTTTTGGAATGATGCAGAACGACATACTAAAGTTGTTACATGGATAAACGATTAGTCTGTGAATAGACTTTTTTTTTTTTTTTAATTGTTATTATTCAGATAATTACCTGGAGGCCATGTAAATAAGTAAGTATAACCTTCAACAACATATGAAGTCGTGGGCTCAAGTTACACAATTCGTGCCCACAATGTAATAATAATTCGTGGTCACGAGATACTGTAGCCTCGAAATATTATCTCGTGACCTCGGGGTATTAATACATGGCCACGCCTTATTAAAAAAATATATATATATTCATTAACCAACATGGCACCTCAGAGCTTGTAAGATAACAACAGCAACAAATTAGATAACAAGCTAACGTTAACTAATACTTCCTCTGGGTCATGTTTTTAACTAGCAACCCATTTTTGTTTGATGACGTTAAAGGTGAGCGTTACATTCCTCACTGCATGGCTTCACATACTTAGCATCAGCCCATAACGTGAGTGAATCCACGTGAACGTGAATACATTTTTAATACAGCACAGATTAAGACACTCACTCACAGACTCCACTTGTATGCTACACCTCAGCAAACTCCCAGACAGCCGCCAAAGTCACACGATGACGTGATTCGCTCATTAGCATATTCATGAACCACCTGTCTTCATATTAAAATGACTTTAATGGCACGTGAAGCTTTCCACGTGAAGATAAAACGAGTTAGAATACAATAGCGTTTAGCTGTACAACAAAGCACATAGTTTGGTAAAACCTGTAAATACAGGTGCTAATTTGTTTACTGACAATTACAATTTCTTAGATAGTAAATGTAATAAAATTTTGAGATCACTAATTACAAAAGAATGTTTTTTCCTCTTCCTTTTAAAAGAAACCATTTCATTTAAAAGGTTTTCAAGAGTTAGAACTAGATATCTGTCATTTCCGTTGTTACCTAAAATGAAGGAAGTTCACTTCAAAAGCAATTAATGATATTTATCCATGTATTGAAACTCAGGAACATCTTTTCTACGCTTGTAATATTGTTAAGCTCTTTTGGGACAGAATGAATGAGTGGTTAGTTACAAAGAATGTCATATCACATTCTTAAGTTTGGGGTTGTTATGCAAGATAAAGGGGTTGAATTTTTGTGTAATAATATTTTGATTATGGGTAAATTTTTCATACACAAATGTAAATTTGTTAAAGTTGCTCCAAGATTTGTTGCTGTTGTTGTTGTTGTTGTTGTTTTCTCTACTTGTTAAAATATGCTGCTTGGATTTATTGTTGGTTTGCTCAACAAAGATTAAATGACTTAAATTTATGACTTGGGGATGTTTAATAAAGATTTTTTTTTTTTTAAAAAACAACAAAAAAACAACAACAACAACCTGCAAATATAGGTAAGCTGCCATGTTGGCAACAACAACAACAACAACACTACACACATACACACATGAAAGATGGAGATTAAGGTGCTTTGCGTTTAAACTATAGAACATATAAAAAATATAATATAATATAATATTCTTATATGTTCTGTTGTTTAAACGCAAAGCACCATAATCTCCCTCTTTCATGTGTGTATGTGTGTAGTGTTGTTGTTGTTGTTGTGCACAGGTTTTGAGTGGGAGTCTAATCCTCCAGCCTGCAGGTGGCAGCAGAGACATCAGCGTTTCCTCTCACTGCAGGAAGGAGGAAAAACACAGACCAGGAAAAACACAACACAAGTGACAATACTAACATAATAAGCGTTCAAATAGACCTGGAGTTTCCCAAGCTCTGTATTAAACTATAATATACACATTCAAAACTATCCGTGTATAAACATTACATACGGGACATGTTCATGAAGTAATGAGTGGAAGTTGAGCTGAAAGTTTGAGACACCACAAAGAGCTTTGCGCAGGTAAATGAGCTGTTTACACAACGTGTTGAGATTTATATAAACAACATACATTTATTATTCATGTTAATGACATTTAAGACAAGACACTGCAGGTTAAAAGAGCAATTTTATTTAAAAAAAACAACAACAACAACAAAAAAAAAACAATGGATACCTCAGTCAGTCTTTACCATGTAATTGCTGCTATTGATTTTTTTTTTTTATTGGAACTCAAAATTTGACTTTTTCAGGCAAATAAATGTGCAATATGAATAAATTTTAAAAACTAGTCTTTTGATATTGTTGGAACTAAAATATTTATTTCACGCTCTCAGAAGAAAGACTTATACAACTTTATCAACTCTATACGACTTTAGCAACCATGGTGAGCAGAAAAGCATCTCAGAAAGCACAACACTTCGAACCTTGAGGCAGATGTGCCATAGCAGCAGAAGACCATGTTGGGTTTCACTAGGATTGGAAAAACATCTCCTGGTCTTTTTTTAGTCTTCAGCTGTACAGTTTGGGTCTGTGCCCACTGCAGCCTCAGAGTCCTACTCTTGGCTGACAGGAGTGAAACCTAATGTGGTCTTTTGCTGTCGTTGTGCTTTTCTGAGATGCTTTTCTGCTCACCACGGTTGTAAAGAGTGGTTATTTGAGTTAATGTGGACTTCCTGTCAGCTTGTCCCAGTCTCTGGTCATTCTGCTCTGACCTCTGTCATCAACAAGTGTCGAAAACAGTGAACCAAACATTTTTCTTTTCTGTTTCTGAGTTTTGATATTTTTATTACACTTTATGAGAAGAATTATCGCAAATTGTCAATTTTAGGAAAACGCGGTCTCATTCTCCAAGTTGAATATATCAGACCACCTAAATAAAGACAGTCTGTAGCCAAATCTCATCCGAGACACGTAAACAGTGATGAAATTCAGCAGAGCTCAAGCTCTTACATGTTTTTCACTGTCAATCAAAATATGAACAGGACATTACACGTCATCAGTTATAAAGTCAACAAGGACAACCGAGGCTATTAATTAGCCAAAGGGCAACTATTCAAACCAGACAGGTTGAATTGTTAAGAAGTTGTCTGGATCATGTTTTAGGTAATGAATAGCAACCAGGGAGTCATTCAACAGCTGTTTAAAATTAACATTTACCAAAAACAGGTTTGTTCGAGCATTTTGAACATGACACAGCATATAACCGAGTGCAGTCCCGTCACTTCCAAATGATGCCAAGACATGTCATGACATGATGTGGCATCAAAATTGCGCATTCAGCCAAAGCCCTCTTCGATTCACGTGCGTTGAACATGAGTACAGCAAAAAGGTCTCATTTACTTTTCATTTTTGTGCTATTGCAATTTCGCCAATTTAAGTAGTTTTCCGCAAAAAAGCACAAAAATCTCTGCAAGCAGCAGAAAAATCAAGCATTTTTGGCCACAACAATCCCCCCAAAAATTTTTTGCTTATACCACAGCACTGCTGTAATCTCGAATCTGATTGGTCAGAAGGTGTTGACTAATTTTCTTTAGCAGCAGCTCTGACTGTAGTTCCAGCTGCAAGGCAAATCAGAGGTTTATATAAATGCGCTCGTTCTACGTTATCGTTTTTATAGTAACAACTTAACCAGGGACTTGTATGGCAAACGCTCCATGTAATCTAAATCTAATAATAAACTAACTTGTTTAGGAACTAACTTGTTTTGTGGACGTTCCACAACATTAAACGTAATAAATGGGTTACAAAGGACATTGTGTCATTTTTTAGTAAATTTAAAAAATGTAACGGTTGGGAAATTGCTGTGGAATAAAACCTTTCAGGATGTGCTGCTATTGGAAAGTAATCAACTTCAGCAGGGTAACAGTAACTCTGCTTTACATCAGGTCTCATTGCACCACCCTGTCGTGGATTATTTTCCTATAACAGCACGACCCGTCATGTTTTATTCCTCACATGTACCTGACTGCAATATTTACTAATGAAGATCTAAACAAATTAGTCACTCAAAACACAATTGTATCCCAGATAACACATTTATTGAAGCGGAATAAATGAAACAGCACCCTCTGTTGTTTGTAAAGGAAACCTGTACCAGTACATTTTAGTGTATTGCTCAATGTTAACTAATTTGGTCCTGTCAAACTTCATAGAGCTATATAATATTTGATAATAGTCAATACTACCTCTCTACTTTTTTTCAGGAAGAACTTTAGTTGAATAATTTAGGAAATAATGGATGTGGAGCCAGCAGGTGGCGCTAGGCTCTTACAGAAGTTTAAACCACAGCTGATAGATGCTCTGTGTGGAGATCCTGACTTTCTGCTCCAGCACTGCCATTCATCCTGCTTACTGACCCAGAAAGAATATGACCACGTCAAAGCCTCTGCAGTGCCATGGGATAAAGCCCGGGACATCCTGGATTACATGATGAGCAAAGACAGAAAACGTGTTCACATATTCCTAAGTCTTTTAAAGGAAAAAGAGATACAGGAGGCATTTCCTAAACTGGGATTTCTCAACGAGCTGCCTCTGAGCAAATCAAACACTATAGGTACCATAGCAACCGTGAAAGATAAATAATAATAATACTGGATATTTAAATTTAATTAACAATATCTTAACATTAATTAATTCTTACCTTGAAGGGAAGAAAAGCAAAGAAAAGCTTCCAGAAGAAGACGATCCCAGAAAGCAGCAGTGCAGAGTAAAGAAAAGTAAGATTCTCAGACCTTGGTTTCTTGAGTTCTTTATCCAGACTCTAAATTAGGTTTTTATTTTGTCGATTTGTTCATGTCCAGACTTCCTGCTACCACATTTCACATGTTCTTGCCGTCTCAGTGACATGGTTCTCTTTCTCAGCAGGCAGCAGGACGGTGACGGAGAAGCAGCTCATGATGGTGGCTCGCTACATTGGCACTGACTGGAAGGAGGTGGGCAGGGTGGTGCTGGAGATCCCCAGCGTCAAGCTGGAGCAGATCGTAGAGGAGAACCCACACAACCACAGAGAGCGGGTGTTCAGCATGCTGCGTCTCTGGAGCATGCGAGAGAGGGATAAAGCCTCGGCCACTCGCCTGCACACGCTCCTCACGCAGGAGGAAAGCAGCGTGACGCCCGGGAGCATCGACTTCCTGCTGGAGGAGAGCTAGAGTTAGCGTTACTGCTTTCTGTTCTCATTACACGTTTCAAAGTAGCCACATGGACAGATTTACTTCCTTGATTTTATTTTATGTTTTTTATTTGTTGTATATAAATCCACAATTCAAGAACTTTGTCACATGCACAAGTTTCCTAGTTGGCATGTTCTCATGTGTGCTGGAGTAAAATATAATATTTTACATATACAGTGGGTATAGAAAAGAATCACCCTCCTTTAAAATAATCACATTTTGTTGCTTTTCAGCCTGAAATGAAGACGGACACAGTTTTTGTTTTATCCAGCTGTATTTACTCAGTGCTTTTTTCAACATGTCAGAAAAAAAAAATTATAAAATTAAAAAACAGAATCGCTGAGTTGGAAAAAGGATCACCCCCTTGCTTTAATTTGCCTTCATTTTTTAATTACAGCCTTTAGTCTGTTGGGATATGTCTCTAATAACATTGCACATCTAGACTTTGCAATATTTGCCCACTCTTCTTTGCAGAACTGCTCAAGTTCAGTTAAATTTGATGGTGACCGTTTGTGGACTGCAGTCCTCAAGTCATTCCACAGATTTTCAATGGGGTTTAAGTCTGGGCTCTGACTAGGCCATGCAAGGACATTCACCTTTTTCTCCTTCAACCACTGTGTGGTCAGTTTTGCTGTGTGCTTTGGGTCATTGACATGTTGGAAGGTAAACCTTCTTCCCATTGACAACTTTCTGGCAGAGGGCAGCAGATTTTCCTCAAGAATTTGACGGTATTTTGCCCCATCCATTTTCCTTCTATCCTAATTCAATTTTAGTCTCATCTGACCATAACACCTTTTTCCATGTGGCCTCAGAATCTTCAAGGTGCATTTTGGCAAAGCTCAGTCGTGGGTGGCTTTTTTCTTACAACCCTCCCATACAAGCCACATTGTGGAGAATTTGTGATATTGTTGTCACATGCACACAATGACCACTCTTCGTCATAAATTCCTGCAACTGCTTCAGAGTTGCTGTAGGCCTCTTGGTAGCCTCTCTGACCAGTTTCCTCCTGGCTCTTTCATCCAGTTTGGAGCAACCTCCTGATCCAGGGAGGGTCTGTGTTGTACCAAATATCTTCCACTTCTTAGTAATAGACTTCACTGTGCTTCTAGGCATTGATAAAGCCTTTGAAAATTTTTTGTATCCATCTCCTAACTTGTCTTTTGACAGTGTCTTGCCATTGTGTGCTTCAGTTGCACTACAAAATGCTCCAGGAAAGCTCTTTTCATGCCGAGCTAATCAAAATGACCACAGCTGATCACAATTGAAAATCAAATGGCTTTGTGTGCCATTGAGAAGGTGATTAGCTAGGGGGTGATCCTTTTTCCAACTCAGTGATTGTTTTTTTTTTCTCTTTTTTTTTGACATGTTGGTGTTATATCTTTCACTTGAATGTTATAAGTTGCACTGAGTAAATACGGCTGGATGAAACAAAAACTGTGTCCATCTTCATTTCAGGCTGAAAAGCAACAAAATGTGATTATTTTAAAGGGGGTGATTCACACTATGTATGTATGTGTGTGTATGTATGTATATATATATATATATATATATATATATATATATATATATATATATATATATATATATATATATATATATATTTGTTTTTTGTTTTTTTTAAAGGTGGTTAAATATACTGATACATTCCGAAATGATTCATGGTTCAGACGGATCTTTCAGGAACAGATTTTAGTTTTTCTGTAAATTTGCAACTTTTATTATCAATTTTTTTTGTACATAAAGTTCTGTGCTTTGTATATTTTGTATCTCTTGTAACATTTGTACTTTTGTACTGGTTGCATTAAAAAGAAATCTTGCTCCCAATGAGTTGTACAGAGTTAATTCTTCTTTTAAACAGAATATATCAACAATATCAATCACTTGTGTGAACTGTATGAATCCTTATGTGAATTGCTTTCTGAGCACAGGAAAGCAGAAACGTTTCATTATGCCAAACCAACTGAGCCTTGAATTACACTGAGATAATCAGAGCAATCTGAGACATTTCATTTTGTGTCTAATAATAATAATTATTATTATTATAATTATAACACGTTTTATTTATAGAGTGGTAGCACAATGTGCTGTATGATATAATAAAAGATGAAGTGAAAATAGAATAAGATGCATATAATCAAAAGTATACATTTTAAAATAATTAAATAAAAATAAAATCCGCATATAAATATCAAAACAGAGGATGCACTTTTAATCAAATGCCAAATTAAAAATGCACTAAACTAAAATGTATTTGAGCTTTACCTATCCTCTGCCTTTATTTGTACTTGGAAAACTACTACACTATGACGGCTACTATGTACTTTCATGTATTTTGTGATTTATTTTTAAATTAAGGTTTTAAACTGACCAGACTGGTTTCCATAACTGCATTTATACTAACATATATATATATATATATATATATATATATATATATATATATATATATATATATATATATATATATATATATATATATTCTATTTCAAACTCATTTTGTATGCAGAATTCCAGCACAGACATGGAGTGTCGAAAGGAAGCTTTTTTTGTTCCAACTTAAACAATTTGTCTGCTGCTTCCATGGTGAACTTTGTTCTCTCGGCAAGTATCACGTTGTTTCACCCTGATGGGTTTTCACCCGGGTTTTTCACCCTTGTTCACCCTTGTACTGAGTGCCAAGTAATCAGACAGGAGGAGGAGCTTTGTACGATTCCATTGCATCAACAGCCAGACTGCATGGCTATAAAAGTTACTTTTTCCCTTCATGTCAGCTTACAGTTTGTGTGAGGAAATTTACTTAATGCTCAATGCAACATTAGTGCAGTTTTAGTTCTTCTTACTTCCTTCCATTTTTTATTTATTTAGTTGACGTTCTTTTTTTTTAAATCTTTTTTTTAATCTTTTTTTTTATGTTTGTGTCCATGAGTCCATTTTAGGTAAATAGAAAAAAATGTTTCTGGTTAATTATTAACTTAGTGGTGAAAAGTACTCGAAGTTAATGAGTAACAGTTTTATCGGGTTTTATAAAGTAATTTAGATTTTTGTCTGATTTATCATTTTGTATTTATTGTATAGGGTCATTATGGGCTGATCTGTGATGTCTACACTGTGCAAGTGCAAAAGTGTAGACTGTACCATTTATTTTCTTAAAATGCAGAATTTAAGTGTTAAATATTGAATTACTCTATTTGATTTAGCTATTGTTTGGTGGTAAATGCTTTAGAGCTTGCACTTTAGAATTTTCTTCTTAGAATTTTTTTTCCAGGTTTTTTTTATTTGGGGGGTGGGGGGAGGGGGGAGATGGGACGTTACACATGTGATTCACATGTAGTTTTAATTTTCACATGTGACTTTTCCTCACGACAGTTGCACTGAGGAAAAGACAGGAGGAAGAGTTAGAGGTAGCAGAGCTGAAGATGTTGAGGTTCTCTTTGGGAGTGACGAGGATGGATAGGATCAGGAATGAGTACATCAGGGGGACAGCACATGTGAGATGTTTTGGAGACAAAGTTAGAGAGGCCAGGTTGAGATGGTTTGGACATGTTCAGAGGAGGGAGAGTGAATATATCGGTAAAAGGATGCTGAGGTTAGAGCTGCCAGGCAGGAGGCCGAGAGGAAGACCGAAGAGGAGGTTTATGGATGTAGTGAAGGAGGACATGAAGGTAGTCGGTCTGAGAGAAGAGGATGCAGGGGATAGGGCTAGATGGAGGCAGATGATTCGCTGTGGCGACCCCTGAAGGGAACAGCCGAAAGGAAAAGAAGATGTGACTTTTCCTCATGATTCATTCATTTATATTGATATTTATATTTTTGCAGCATTTTAATTATGGAACGTGGACTCATTATTCGCAGAAATAATATTTTTTCCACACGTGCTCTCAAGTTTACTTGAGGCCACATGGGCAACTTCATGGAACAACACGGTGATATGCACCTTCACATGTTTTCCCCATGTGATCACATCTTACTCACGTGAAACACAGGTAAAAACAAAAAAACAAACAAAAAACAAACAAAAAAAACGTATGATCACATGACGAAAACCGTCATGGTTTTTGGAAACCGGTCGCTGATTGGTTAATCTGGAATTTTATGTAAATGAAGCGATTGATGGTTGGTGTGCGTGAACAACAACAACAACAAAAAAAAACTAGTATAATCTGAATAGACGCTATTTTCTAATTATAGTACCAATAATCAACTGTGTGTGTGTGTGTGTGTGTGTGTGTGTGTGTGTGGGTTTATAATATAATTGTTTTATTTATATTTGCTTTGGGTTTGATTTTTCCCCACTCTGTTTTAACGGCATAATGATTTAAATGAGCCCAGTATGTTAGAGGACAATCTTAAAGATACTGGTGTTGTGTTATCTGCTGTTAAATTGAATCGTTATGTCGTTAAAATGACGACATTTATGACAAATGATACCATTAAAATTGGCCTTTATAATATGGATAAATAAGTAGGGCTACGTTATAAATTATATCTATCCTTCAGACCTCTTCCTCAATAGGCTACTGCATGTTATAGCCATACAGCCATGCTTTTCCCCACCTATTGCTTATAAAAGAATAGTCGAGGTTAAAAATGGCTCTGAATGTTAATTCTGTACTATTTTTGGTTCAATACCTTTCTGAGTTGCTGCTTCGCGGAGTTTTGCGGACAGACAGCAGAAGCCCAGCCTCTCTGGTCCAATGGCGTGACGATGCGTCCTCACTGCTCGCTTCTCATTGGTCAGCCTTTCTGCTTAAATTAGACTTTATATCAGATTGCATATAGGTTTATTTGCGACTTCGGAGCACACTACAGGACTACAGACATGAGTTCAACCATTACTATAGGTGAGAAAAAGCTTTATTCCTACTGAAAACATGTCCTGTGCTGACAGATTGACATATTTCCACTTTAAGGAGAAAAATAAACTAGAAATAAACTATAAACGATAAACGCTTATTATAAAATATTTTTAAGAGAAAAAAATGTTGCATGTGTTTTGATACTAATATTTCACAATTTAGCAGCATTTCTGTGGACAACAGATGCAGGGTGATTGTGCAGATGAGGGAAAGCATGGAGCTGCTGTTTGCATGATGCAGGACGCTTGAACTGCATTGAACTGAATTTAATCCAAACTCCAACACTAAAGGAGTGCAAAATTACATTTAAACAATTTTTAACTTATCTCAATTAGCAGGCAAAATATGTTTGGTGTCTGATGCTTGCTTCTTGAGCTGCATTCCTAACGTGTGTATATATATATATATATATATATATATATATATATATATATATATATATATATATATATATATATATATATATATATATATATATATGTTAGTATAAATGCAGTTATGGAAACCAGTCTGGTCAGTTTAAACCCTTAATTTAAAAATAAATCACAAAATACATGAAAGTACATAGTAGCCGTCATAGTGTAGTAGTTTTCCAAGTACAAATAAAGGCAGAGGATAGGTAAAGCTCAAATACATTTTAGTTTAGTGCATTTTTAATTTGGCATTCGATTAAAAGTACATCCTCTGTTTTGATATTTATATGCGCATTTTATTTTTATTTAATTATTTTAAAATGTATATATAAAATATACATAAAATGTATATATATTGTATGTATATAAATAAATAAAAAGAAATAAATTATATATATATATATATATATATATATATATATATATATATATTTATATATATATATATATATAATTTATTTCTTTTTATTTATTTATTTATTATTTTTTTGTGAAAATCCACAATTTTGAATTAAAGTTCAAACTAGAACTATATTATCATCTTTCTGTTTAGATAAGGATACAGTTTTTCCACTTTTTTAATGACTCATTAAGTATTAGTCAATGAATCAGTGTCTGTCACTGTCACTCCGTTCTCTTTTAGTGGATCAGTGTCTGAATCAGTGAATCATTTCACAACTGAAATTGACTCTTCTCTTGTTCAGTGAATCGGTGTTTGAGTCAGTGAATCATTTCATGACCACATTTACATTTACATAATTTACATTTCTCATTTTATGACTGAGATCATTGGGAAATGATCCACTGACTCACAAACTGATTTGCAAAATAAGAGAGTAGTAAATTACAGTCATGACGAATTCACTCACTCGTCTCTTGTTTAGGCGATTACTAGTTGAGTCAGTGAACCATTTCAAAATGATCTAAGTCATAAACTGATCCACTGAGTCAAACACTGATCCAGTAAACAAGAGAAAACTAAATGCTGGCATAAAATGATTCACTGAATCAAACTCACAACCAAGACTGGCTCATCTCTTTTTCTCTGGATCAGTGTTTGAATCAGTGTATCATTTCATGACTAAGATTCACCCATCTCTTGCATAGTGGATCAGTGTTTAGTCAGTAAATCATTTTGGTCAAGAACAAGGTTCACTCCTCTCTCATTTAGTGGACTAGTGTTTGAGTCAGTGAACCATTTCATGACTAAGATTCACTCTCCTGTTGTTTAGAAGATCAGCGTTTGAGTCAGTGAATCATCCTTTCACAGCGGAGATTCACTTCTCTCTCATTTACTGGATCTGCATTTGTTTTTTCAGTTATGATCAAGATTACTTCCTTTGTCATTCAGTGGATGTGGAGTTGAAGATTACCAGTGTTTTTGTTTACTTCATGCTTATATTACCAAATAACTGTTTAAAGCTGTGGGTTACTGATCGGAAGGTCGGAGGTTCAAGCCCAGCACCACCAAGCTGCCACTGTTGGGCCCTTGAGCAAGACCCTTAATCCTCCCTGTTCCAGGGGTGCCGTATCATGGCTGACCCTGTGCTCTAACCCCAACTTCCTAACAAGCTGGGATATGTGAAGAAAAAGAATTTCACTGTGCTGTAATGTATATGTGACCAATAAAGGCTTCTTCTTCTTCTTTTAACTGGATACAGTCAGATCTTTACTGGGGGGAAAAATTGGGTGAGATAGACATCCATTATTTATGAACTACATTACCCTCATAGCTCCAATTCAAAGCAAAAGAAGCAAACATTTCTTCGCAAATTATTTGTGGTGAGGTGTTAATTGTGTTAATTAGATTAACTGTTACAAGGAAAGCCACAAAAAGCTGATTTCATAACAGCCTAATCTTTTTATGTAGTTACATTCTACAGATTATATCATTTTGTTCAATTCTTTAGAGCGCACTATGAGCAAAGTCACAAATGGCCTCCATCATGTGGATGAAGCTCAACTGGACCGTTCAATAGGCGAACAGTTCCTCTCAGAGGCTTTCAAAGTGATCCTGGAGGAGGCGGTTCATAAGGCTACAGATGTGAAGGAAAAGGTCCCCAAAGCAAAACTATCATCTTAAGCATAATGTAGCATAAGATGCAAGAGTCTGTATCTAACAAAACACATGTATACATTTCCAGGTGTGTGAGTGGAAGGACCCTGACCAACTGAGGGCTCTTTTGGACTTGGAGCTGAGAGACCATGGGGAATCTCAAGAAAAGCTGCTGCAGAGAGTACACGATGTCGCCAAATACAGTGTGAAAACCAGTAAGTCACCTTCATCTCTGCCTGTTTGTCATGAATGAACTGAAGAAAATGAAAAGAATTCTTCTTTCTTTCCAGATCACCCTCGCTTCTTCAATCAGCTGTTCGCTGGAGTGGACTACCATGCCCTGACTGGACGCCTCCTCACGGAGACACTCAACACTAGTCAGTAAGTGTGGCCTAGTTGGCACAAGTGTGCGCCCTTGAAGAAAAGATAAGAACGTTACTACTGTCACTACTAGATGATCCACATGCCGAATAACCTCAATAACCTTCATGTTATAAACACAATAATCAGACTGGTGCTCTAATTTCTCAGAACGATGCAGCACAAAGGTCACTGTAAAGATACACTGTGTAGCTTGGACTGTCGAAGAAAGTTTTAACACTGATGCTTTTAGGAAACTGATCAGTGTATGTCCATCATGGTGTACAATAACTGAAACATTTGCAATATCAAAGTGGAGGAATTTTGGAAAATATCCAAGAAAGACATTTTTATATTTCTTTCCATGCATGTGCAGGGCCATAATGCCACTCCAAGGGTCATTGGCATATAGTTCAGGATTTACCAGTGCATCAAAGCAAAGCGCTTCATCCGTGTGTATGGGCAGCAGTAAAGCTGATAACCAAGCATGTTTATTGCATTATGTGAGGAATAAAACACACGGGGGCATTCAGTTATAGGGAAATTCTGCTTGATGTGAAATGGAACGTTAACTATTAATAATTGCATATGATAATTGCATATGACAGTGGCATAAATGTCTCAATATCAGCATTCAGACTTCAGCAACACTGTGTTATAACATTATTATTTTTTTTTTTAAATGTTGATGCAAGAATATTTGGAGGGAACTCTATGGAAACACCATAACCCTATAACCCAATATCAGGGTTTTCAGTACACCATAGCATCGCCTTACTAGATGACGACATAAATGACAATAATTATTTAAGGGTAGCTGCTAAAATATTTTGATGAAAGTTTTCACATTTTTGTGGTGCTATTATCTACAGCATAGCAGTTTAACCATATCAGATTCCATCATTGACGTCATACCACTAAGTCATTTTGCAGGGAATATAATGATCATTATACCACAGAGCTGCTGAATTCTCGATTGTGATTGGTCAGATGGGGTTGATTAATTTGTCAGCAGATTTGACAGTAGTTCAGCTGCAAGACAAATCATATTAATACACTTGTTCTAATACATTTCTATAATAGTGACTATTTCAGATAATAATCAAATTTTAAAAAATGCATTTAAATACTGATACAGTGTAATTGTATGTGAAGGAGTCTCCAGTGTCAGGAACAGTCTGATGTAAAGCTGTTACTTTAAGTTTAATCAACTTCTGGGTGGTAAGAGTAACTCCGCTTCATGTGTTGCCACACCACACCATCCCGTCGTCGATTATTTTCCTATAACATCACGCGTCAAGTGTTTTATTCCGTACTTAGTTGATGTCTAGCTCAGAATCTGCCAAACAGCCAACAGAGTTTAAAATGGTGTATCTTTTAGGTACACTTACGAAGTGGCTCCCGTCTTTGTTCTGATGGAGGATGTGGTTCTCCGCAGTCTGCGCTCCCTAGCGGGCTGGTCCGAGGGGGACGGCATATTCTGCCCAGGAGGCTCTATTTCTAACATGTACGCCATGAATGTGGCTCGCTATTGGGCGTTTCCGCAGGTGAAGACGCAAGGCCTGTGGTCTGTCCCACGTCTGGCTGTGTTCACATCACAGGAGGTAAAGATAAGAATAACAGGGTTCTCTTACATCATCACAACTGTTTGCTTTGTGTATACCAATTGCTTTGTCATATTCCTTGCAAGTGGTGGGAAAAGTACAGGGAAACTGCTCTTAAGTAGAAGTATGTGTGCTGTATCAAAATCAGTTAAAAGTAGAATTATGGAGGCAAAAATATACTTAACTGAAAGTTTAAAATAATCTACTGATAGATATTAATATAGCACTTTAGCTCATGCGTTTATGTGAGTTCTCTCTCTTGAGAACACTGTGACCTTTTTCTCGCCTCGACAGCCCATATCACAGGAATATGACTTTCTCTCTTAGTCTCTCTTATCTTGCAAAAACATGCTACCGCTCTCGTTTCTTCGTGCGCGATGTACCCACGGCCCACCGTTTTTACCTTGAGCGACGAGCACACTGTTGCTGAGGCACATGACTGTCTGATGATTTGTGTCTAGCCAATAAGAATTAAAACTAGACTGTTTAATAACCCTTTTGGATTGAATGCTAAGGTATGGTGTATTAGCAATGAAAACCTAACTTCACTAGCCAGCTAATTTAACAAGGTGATTTAAAAAACCTAACTAGCTTGCTAATTTACCTAGCTAGCTCATTTACATGGCTAAATGACAAAACTTACCTAGCTAGCTAGTTAAGGTCAAAATGAAAATGTAAGGAGTAAAAAGTATGGATTTTTTTTTTTCTTGGAAATTTATTTGAGTAAGAGTACAAATCAAATTCCACCCTTATTCCTCGCAGAGCCACTATTCGATGAAAAAGTCGGCTGCCTTCCTCGGTATTGGGACGGAGAACGTTTACCACGTGAAAGTGGACGAAAGGTACGTTCGTTTATACAAGGCCTTTGCTTGTCTTTTCTGCATATGCCACGTCACCTGGAGTCCACTTCATCCTTCTGTAACCTCTCTGTACCCACAGTGGCAGAATGATCCCAGAAGACCTCGAAGCTAAAATTGTTCATGCCAAATCACAAGTTTGTGAAGCATTATCCTTCCAACTGACTTTTCCATCACATTTTATTAACCACGAAGAAGAAACACTAAACTAAAACCTTACAATTTGCCTGTTGTTTTAATGTGCCACATTTTTATAGTCCGATCCATGTATGGGGTGTAGAGGTGACTCAGTATGACTGCTATAATGAAAACGTGGTAGTCGGCATTTGATTAGCATGTTCTCTTTACTACAGGGCACGTACCCGTTCTTTGTCAACGCTACAGCTGGCTCCACTGTACAAGGAGCCTTTGACCCCCTGGAGCGCATAGCTGACATAACTGAGAGGAACGGGATGTGGATGCACGTTGATGTAAGCCAAGTCCTCTTTATCAGCCGTACTGTTTCGTAAAAGCACATGGAACATGACACATGATAACATGAGACACTGGTGTAAAGTAATTTCCCGGAATGTGCAGCACCTTTGGATTATGATGCAAGCTCAAAATGTTATTCCATTAGCTGTGAGAAAATAGTAGGTAATGTCTAAACTGGTCAAGGAACAGAAAGTCATCTGAAAGTACAGGTAAGCACCGTAGTGATAGATGTCCTTCTCCTTTATCTGTTCTACAGGCCGCTTGGGGAGGAAGTGTTCTGTTTTCCAAGAAGCACAAACATCTAATAGCAGGAATCAAAAGGTATATACAGATCACTTAATGTTACCATTTGTGCCAAGATACCAAGAGTTCCGAACAGGGATGTAAGGGTACAGGTAGAAATAGTGGAGAATATAACATTTTGAAACACTACACTTAGAAATAAAAGTACAGACAAGTCACCTTTAAAACTGCTTTAGAAAGCTAGAATTGTTACCCATCTAACATGAAGGAACTGTGAGGAAAATTTGAGGAACCATTTATCTTATGGGCTGCGTTTAAAATCGCATATCGCTGTAGGGTGTGTCACATACAATTTGTACTACATATAGTGTAATTTACCCTTTTTAGCTAGAACCCATTTTCTCCTAAAGGATATGAAACAGCAAATCTTCACTAATGTTTTTGATGACATTCTCACTGGGTACGATGGAAAACCTGGGGATTTCTGTTTTGTCAACTGATTTATGTCTTTTCACATAAAACAAAAAAGCGCAGAGTAAAAAGTAAAACCAAGATTGAAGACCTTGAAGCTCCTTCTTTTGTTAACATTAAAGTTTGCGTAGGAAATAATGTCAACCCACAGCCTATAGAGAATGCCCAATAAACCTGTGTTTACTGTAAATCCAATAAAAAGTAGGGAGCAACTTCCTCTTTCCAGATCCTATTGCCTGAAGTTTTTCCTCTGTTGTGTTCAGGGCAAACTCTCTAACCTGGAATCCACATAAAATGATGATGACCGGTCTTCAGTGCTCCGTTATTTTGCTGAGAGACACAACGGTACGATCCTGTGATACAATCTGTCAAACAATATAATAGTGTAGTATGACATCATAGAGAGAATTTAAGTATATTTAAGCAAGCACTGAAGATTGTGTGGCGGCCTGGGAAAACCCTTCACATGGTGAAAGTTTTCTATTATATATAGTTCTGAAAATGACAGGTTTTCCTATTTCTCTTTTGCATGGATCTCAACCACAAGTTTGGGAAAACCTATTTATGTACTTTTCTCTCACCAGAACCTGCTCATGCGCTGCCACTGCGCCAACGCCACCTACTTGTTCCAGCAAGACAAGTTCTATGACACAAGTCTGGACACCGGGGATAAGTCAGTCCAGTGTGGACGCAAAGTGGATTGTCTGAAACTGTGGCTCATGTGGAAGGCAATAGGCTCGCAGGGCCTTGCTGACCGTGTCGACAAAGCTTTCGCCAATAGGAGGTAAACGAGACCGAAATAAAAACAAACTCAATTCTGATTTTAAGAAGACAGAAAATAGTTCATATACATTTAATATATTCTAATATATGAGTCAGTGAGGTAATGGATTATTAAGTTGCTGTTTGCTTTAGGTATCTTGTTGAGGAGATGAAGAAAAGAGCAGGTTTTCAGCTGGTCTCTGAGGTAACACTGTTATATTAATATCTAATACATTAAAGGTGCATTAGGTAAGATTTGTGAAAAATAGGTCTCTAAAGGTTAAATGGGTGAAGTTGAATAAGATTTGAATTATTATTATTATTATTTTTTTTACTTATTGATCCCTCCCCCATTTCCACCCATGTACACAAATCTCAAGCCCCCCCCCAAAACGTATGACGGTTCAGCTAGAGTTACCATTAGCAAGGACTGTCATGACATCACATTCAAGCACTTGGACATTCAACTGCACGAAAGCCAAGTTACAACTCTACAAATACAGTGGTACTTAGAAGTCTGTGAACTCTTTAATATTTTCTATATTTCTGCATAAATATTACTTAAAAAATAATCAGTTTTTCACACCAGTTCTAAAAATAGACAACAATAACCCAATTAAACAAATTAGACAAAATATTATACTTGGTCCTTCATTTATTGAGGGAAATGATCCAATATTACATATCTGTGAGTGGCAAAAGTACGTGAACCTACGATTAGCAGTCAGTTTGAAGGTGAAATTAGAGTCAGGTGTTTTCAATCAATGGGATGACAATCAGTTGTGAGTGAGGGCCCTGTTTTATTTAAAGAACAGGGATCTATCAAAGTCTGATCTTCACAACACATGTTGTGGAAGTGTATCATTGCATGAACAAAGGAGATTTCTGAGGAATTCAGAAAAAGAGTTGTTGATGCTCATCAGGCTGGAAAAGGCTACAAAACCATGTCTAAAGTGTTTGGTCTCCACCAATCCACAGTCAAAGAGCAAGACGTGTAATAGTCTGTGGGGTCACAAAGGAACCCAGGGTAACTTCTAAGCAACTAAAGACCTCTCTCACATTGGTAATGTTAATGTTCATGAATCAACCATCAGGAGAACACTGAAAAACAATGGTGTGCATGGCAAAAACAATGGTGTTGCAAGGAGAAAGCCACTGCTCTCCAAAAAGAACATTGCTGCCCTTCTGCAGTTTGCTAAAAATCACGTGGACAAGCCAGAATGCTATTGGAAAAATGAGACCAAAATAAAACTTTTTGGTTTAAATGAGAAGTGTTATGTTTGGAGAAAGGAAAACACTGCATTGCAGCACAAGAACCTTATCTCATCTGTGAAACATGCTGGTGGTAGTATCATGGTTTGGGCCTGTTTTGCTGCATCTGGGCCAGGACGACTTGCCATCATTGATGGAACAATGACTTCTGAATTATACCAGCGAATTCTAAAGGAAAATGTCAGGACATGAATTGAATCTCAAGAGAAAGTGGGTCATGCGGCAAGTCAACGACCCTAAGCACACAAGTCGTTCTTCCAAATAGTTAAAGAAGAATAAAGTTAATGTTTTGGAATGGCCAAGTCAAAGTCCTGACCTTAATCTAATAGAAATGTTGTGGAAGGACATGAAGCAAGCAGTTCACTGAGGAACCCCACCAACATCCCAGAGTTGAAGCTGTTCTGTGCTGAGGAATGGGCTAAAATTCCTCCAAGCCAATGTGCAGGACTGATCAACAGTTATCAACAGTTACCAGAAACATTTAGTAGCAGTTATTGCTGCACAAAGGGGTCACATCATATAAATGACCAAGTATAATAGTTTTGTCTAATTTGTTTAAGTAGGTTCTTGTTGTCTACTTTTAGGACTTGTGTGAAAATCTGATGATGTTTTAGGTCATATTTATGCAGAAATATAGAATATTCTAAATGGTTCACACACTTTCAAGCAACACTGTACACAACTTCTCCTCTTAATGATTTATGTGGATGTGAAATGACATTGGGGGGATTTCTATAAAATGACTGACAAGAGGCCAATCCAAATACAAACATATATTCTGGCCATGAAGGCAGGTTTCCAAACGTTTTTTTCCCAGCTGCTTAATACTGATACTTATTCTGAGACAATGGCTTAAACGATTCATTCTGATAATTTCCTCATAATTTTCCACATTATTTGTACTAGTAAGAAATGAAAAATTTAAACCTGCAGTTACACCAACTGACTAGAAACAAATGTGTTCTCCACAGCCGCAGTTTGTGAACGTGTGCTTCTGGTTTGTGCCACCCAGCCTGAGAGGGAAGGAGAATGACACAGATTACCAGGACAAATTAGCAAAGGTTAGCATATGGAGAATACCAGAATACTGTATGTGTTTACTGAACATGTTCTGTGTTTTGATTAAAGGACATTAAATATCATGTAATGATAAATCCTTTCCACCAGGTGGCACCGCTCATCAAGGAGCGCATGATGAAACGTGGCTCGATGATGGTGGGGTATCAGCCTCTAGATGGTCGAGTCAATTTTTTCCGCATGGTCATCCTTTCTCCCCAGCTGCAGCACAGCGACTTGGACTTCTTCCTCGACGAGATTGAGAGGCTGGGGAAAGATCTGTAAATGAGCTATGGGTGCTGTTCATCATTCGTTCTTTAGGAATTGTCCATCATTGTTCTTTCCAGAGGCACCCTTTAAGGTCGCTCTCTATCACCTTTTGATTTTCTTAGACAAGCAGTGAGTTTCATAAATCAGTTTGTAATTTAGCTGGAACAGGACTGGCGCTTTGATGATAAGATTGGGGACCACTGACTTAGAACTGCTAAACGAAGTTTCTTGGAAACATTGTTGGTGCTTCTTTTTATTAATCACTTCCTGTTGAACTGTCTCTCATTCTTCTTCTCTGGCTGTAGACTTCGTTTATCTTCCAGACTTCTTCCAGCTTTTGACTCGAAGCAGACCTCTTCCTGTGCAGGTTTAGAGTAGACTCTCGTTCTTTCTTTCTTTCTTTCTTTCTCCCTTCCTTCCTTCCTTCCTTTCTTTCTTCCTTCCTTTCTTTCTTTCTTTCTGTCTGTCTGTCTGTCTGTCTTTCTAGATTCCCAGTCCCTCAAAGTCCTTCAGTCATGTAGACTCGGCTACATTTCCAATATTTAAGCATCATTTTATAATATAATTATTATTATTATTATTTTTTTTTTTTTTTACAGCCAGTTCTTTTTGCACCTTTCACTACAGCTTTACTGCAACTTTTTCGCTCTTGTCAACACGACAAAAATTGAATATAGCATTAGGTCAACTTTATTACTTCTATTTTTTTATGAGGGAAAAGGGCGGCTTTTCTTATAGTCAATAGGCTAATGACAATTATGTTGTAATATCAAGAACCTATGTGTGCTAGATCAGCTAAATGGACAATTTATTAGGTACTGCTGTCATATTGGTGCACTTTATAGATATAAAATCATTGATGGACAGAGAAGTGGGGGCTGAAAATTGTTCATAGCACCAGCTAGGCTACAGGCAGGAATTGTTCACCTATATGGTAGTTGTACCTGATGAATGTAGGTTAAACTGGCTATAATAAACTGACAACTGAATGTATATTAATGCAACGATTCAATTTATGAGGCCTCAACAGAAATTGTTGGGTTAGAATAAATTGGCTCCTGGTATCTGGTAGTCAGAATGTAAACCCATTGCAATTAATTAGTTATAGCTGTTTTTTTTTTTTTGTAAACGTGAACTTTTGATACTTAAGTATATTTGCATACTTCTGAATTTTCTTCTTCTTTTACTTAAAGGAAAAAATCCACCCTGAACGACTCACATATCAGTATTTATAATTAGCATATGATCTTCACTTGTGCAAAAGATTTATTTTAAGATTAAATTCTGAGTTGACTTTTTTGGATTAACGTCAATTTGGTCTATTTTCACCATAGCTAAAGGTTTCCTGCATTACCCATAATGAATAGCAGTCTTTACTGCTTATAGCATCGTCAATGCCACCATGCTCGTCATCATAGATCACTAAATAGCCGAGCCAAGTTTCTGCTGTAACTCCAGGTGCAACCGCGTCTTATTAGATTGTATCCATTGCATTCTGGACTCCAACATTTGCTGTCTCAACTAATTCTACATGAGGCTTCTCATTAATATGACATTAAACACTGCTAAAAATGGTGAGTGAGAAAATAAGCTCTGGCTGATTATTGTCTGTTATGTCTGAGATCATTTCCCCCCCTATTAAATGACATTGTAACTGTGCCAGCAATGTCCCCCTGTGACATTAGTGCAGTACACAATGACATCTTCTTCCAAGAATAACTAACAAATTAGCATGGGAATAACTAAGAACATCGGAAGATTTTTTTCATATAAACATGTGTTTGTGTGTATTGATGTGTTGATGTGTTTCAGGGTGAACTTTTCCCTTAACTTAGACTGTCTGTCAGACTTAAATGTCCTACTGTGTAGACTTGTCTTAATGAAAAACACAAGAGGGCACATGCTACTGTTTGTGGTCAACTTAATTTATCAATGAATGGTATTTTTTAATGGACAAAATGTTATACAAGTGTCACAAGTACAAGTGTCAACATGTCAGATTGACAATAAAATGGTTTGTGAACTAGAGCTGGGTAGCCTCTTTGCTGCAAATATGTGTGCTGGATATTTGGCCTGATTGTTTCTGCCAGGCCGATGGGTTTGAGTATATCAGAAATGGCTGATCTCCTGGGATTTTCTCACACAACAGTCTCTACACAGAATGGTTCGAAAAACCAAAAAAACATCCAGGAGAGCAGCAGTTCGGTGGGTGTAAACTCCTTGTTGAGGAAAGAGGCCAGAGGAAAATGGCCAGACTGGGTTGAGCTGACAGAAACGCTCTGGTAACTCAAATAATCACTCCACATACATACTCAGAACATACAACATGTCAAACCTTGACATGAATGAGCTACAACAACAGAAGTGGATGTGGATGTGTTCAAGCCAGGAACAGGAATCTGAGGCTACATTGGGCAAAGGTTCACACAAACGGGAAAGCTGAAGATGTGAGAAACACTGCTTGGTCTTTGTCCATTGTTCAGCTGCTCAGTTTTTGGGAGTCTATGTACTCAGAACACAACAGCAGTGTAAAACATGTCAGTTGAACCTCAGACAAATATGAGAATATTGTCTCACTTACAAATCATAAAACCCACAGAAATGCAATTTCTTTGCACATTCTTTGATTGTCTGATTTTCGAGCGCCCTCTGTTGAACCGGAAGAAACAAATCGGCTTCGCCAGGCTCTTGGTCACGTGCCACGCTCTCCCCTGAGAGCACTTCCGGTGGTGTTTCCTGTGTTTGTAAACTGGGGGAAAAAAATAGGAACTCCGACGAGAAATATTGCTCGCACAGAAACGGAAGGTAAATTAAAAATAAACGTGTATCGAGGGTGTGTTAATTTGAGTGCTTAGCAGCGAGGGGTTTATTTTGAAAGACAGTCTGAACACGTTAAAGTGAGTGACGCTTAATAAACACACGCCCTGTGTTGTGTTGTTTTGTGTTGTGTTGTGTTGTTATGGAGGGGGTTGAACAGGACGGCCCGATCCCAAATACATCTCCACTGGATTTATAGGGCACTACACAGCCCAAGGTTGTTATACAGTGAATAAATCAGTTCTGTAAATCGGTGAAATCTTTAGCGCTTAGCTAGTTCTGGTTCACTAATGTTTACCAAATGTGAATTGTATAATGTGACGTATTTAATTGCAGAGCGTCCGTTCCTAATTTTATGTAGTCCTAATTTATATATATATATATATATATATATATATATATATATATATGTTTTTTTTTTTTTTAAGAAATCACATTTCATTTCATAACTGCCTTTTTCTGTACTGTTGCGTCACTGTGGCTTTTTTCATTGCCTTCATTACACTTGTTCACGTGCACTGTTTTTTTTTGTTTGTTTGTTTGTTTTGTTTTGTTTATGGTAGGCTTGCTACCTGTCCCTGCTGGAAGAAAAAATAGAAACCATCACAGAACTTGTAATGTTTTCCACTACGGATACCATTACAAACCATCAGCTGTTAACCATTAAAACCATCACCATTATTGGTCCTTAATGGTATCCACTAGACACAATATGCCACCAATGGAAGGCAACTAATTACCAGTAGAGACCCGCAGGGACCGTTACACTTTCCATTAAAACCAAAACAATTCCCATTAAAACCATTACACAAATTCAGTGAGGGTTTCTATGTTGTTGTTGTTTTTTTTTCAGCAGGGATATCAGGCATTTAGGATCATACCTAGGATCATTTTACTCTCATCATGTGATCCGGTTAATCAGTTACAAAAGACAAAAATATCTTTGTATGAAAAAGTTCAACATTTTCAATATTTTGATATATATGAAACAGTATGAATGACATGTTCTTCAGTTTAGTCTGTAAAATATTTGATTTGTATTTAACCAACTTTCTGTACAGAACTGATTTTCAATAACCTTGCACTTTTAGAAATAAAAGTACCAAGCTGTTGTTAGGGTAGTACCAACACTGGTACATCTTTTGTGCCTTTAGTATATCTTGTACCTGGGAAGATGCTTGTGCTGTAACTTTAATTATCTTTAAACATTCATGAGTAGTCGTTAAAATCCAGTTATGTACCTTAAATAATCACTATAATCATGTTTCCAGGTATCTTTGATGGTACTACACCAGTGACAAATTTGGTACCTTTACTTCTGAGTGTATATACAGGTGCATCTCAATAAATTAGAATGTCGTGGAAAAGTTCATTTATTTCAGTAATTCAACTCAAATTGTGAAACTCGTGTATTAAATAAATTCAATGCACACAGACTGAAGTAGTTTAAGTCTTTGGTTCTTTTCATTGTGATGATTTTGGCTCACATTTAACAAAAACCCACCAATTCACTATCTCAACAAATTAGAATATGGTGACATGCCAATCAGCTAATCAACTCAAAACACCTGCAAAGGTTTCCTGAGCCTTCAAAATGGTCTCTCAGTTTGGTTCACTAGGTAAGCCACAAACATTCATTGCCAAAGAAGCTGGCTGTTCACAGAGTGCTGTATCCAAGCATGTTAACAGAAAGTTGAGTGGAAGGAAAAAGTGTGGAAGGAAAAGATGCACAACCAACCGAGAGAACCGCAGCCTTATGAGGATTGTCAAGCAAAATCGATTCAAGAATTTGAGTGAACTTCACAAGGAATGGACTGAGGCTGGGGTCAAGGCATCAAGAGCCACCACACACAGACGTGTCAAGGAATTTGGCTACAGTTGTCATATTCCTCTTGTTAAGCCACTCCTGAACCACAGGCAATGTCAGAGGCGTCTTACCTGGGCTAAGGAGAAGAAGAACTGGACTGTTGACCAGTGGTCCAATATCCTCTTTTCAGATGGGAGCAAGTTTTGTATTTCATTTGGAAACCAAGGTCCTAGAGTCTGGAGGAAGGGTGGAGAAGCTCATAGCCCAAGTTGCTTGAAGTCCAGTGTTCAGTTTCCACAGTCTGTGATGATTTGGGGTGCAATGTCATCTGCTGGTGTTGGTCCATTGTGTTTTTTGAAAACCAAAGTCACTGCACCCGTTTACCAAAAAATTTTGGAGCACTTCATGCTTCCTTCAGCTGACCAGCTTTTTGAAGATACTGATTTCATTTTCCAGCAGGATTTGGCACCTTCCCACACTGCCAAAAGCACCAAAAGTTGGTTAAATGACCATGGTGTTGGTGTGCTTGACTGGCCAGCAAACTCACCACACCTGAACCCCATAGAGAATCTATGGGGTATTGTCAAGAGGAAAATGAGAAACAAGAGACCAAAAAATGCAGATGAGCTGAAGGCCACTGTCAAAGAAACCTGGGCTTCCATACCACCTCAGCAGTGCCACAAACTGATCACCTCCATGCCACGCCGAATTGAGGCAGCAAGTAAAGCAAAAGGAGCCCCTACCAAGTATTGAGTACATGTACAGTAAATGAACATACTTTCCAGAAGACCAACAATTCACTAAAAATGTTTTTTTTTATTGGTCTTATGAAGTATTCTAATTTGTTGAGATAGTGAATTGGTGGGTTTTTGTTAAATGTGAGCCAAAATCATCTCAATTAAAAGAACCAAAGACTTAAACTACTTCAGTCTGTGGCATTGAATTTATTTAATACACGAGTTTCACAATTTGAGTTGAATTACTGAAATAAACGAACTTTTCCATGACATTCTAATTTATTGAGATGCACCTGTAGATCCGGGTTCCCCAGTTCCAGTCCTGGAGGGCTGGAACCCAGTACCATCTGATGATCTTCCTGCTTGAAGGCTCCTGACTGGAGTTAGAGAACGTTGTCTTAGATATTATCTTGGCTCACACCCCTACTGACTGTGTGTTACCTATCCATTCTCTCTGCCCAGTGCGACGCTCTTTCTCTCTCCCCCCAACACACGCACACACATCACTGCGATGTCACAGCTTTCCAACAATCCAGTCCGAGACCACTTGAAATGGGTCAGTGTTTTTCTTCCCACGTTATTTGCATTTTGAACTGTTTTCGTTTCATGTCGCGTTCTTCCGCTGTCAATCCTGCAGTGTCATAACTTGCTTTCCATAATAAAAAGGTCCTAATCCTAATCTTGTGACCTCTGCCTTAATGTCTATTTGGAAATCAATTCAGCTGACAAAAATCAGTGCTCTATAGTGGTCAATAAGCAGAAGAAAAAATTATGAACTGTCATATCCAGACCCCAGACTGTCATAACTGGTGTGTGTTTATTTGTGTGTTTTTGTGTTTGTGGCAGGCTGGGTTGCTGGGCTGTGAGGCAGTGCTCTCCAGTATGGCTCTGATGCAGGCCAGTTCTCCACCCAGCCATAAAAAGATGACGTCTTCACTGAGCCAGAACCACAACCACAGTCACAACCAGGAAGCTCACAGTCACCATAGTCACATGGTGCTGCCGTCTGGAGTCAGCTGCTCACCCATGGTAAGACCACCACCAGGACGTGGAAACTACGGTGACCCGAATCATTAAACGCAACGGCAAAACAAAAAATACAACAACAAACCAGAAAACATAACGGCAAAACCAAAAACATAACAACGAATTAGAAAACGCAACAACAATACCAAAAAACATAACAACGAATCAGAAACCATAACGGCAAAACCAGAAACACAACAGCAATTCAGGGCAACAAAAGCACAACAAGGAATTAGAAAACGCAACAGCAATTCAGAAAATGTAAACAAACAAACAAACACAACAGCGAATAAAAAAACTATTAAAAAATCTTAACAGCAAAACCAAGAACACAACAGAAAATCAGAAGACACAACGACAAAACCAAGAATGCAACAGCAAAACCAAAAATGTAACACAAAAACACAACAGCAAATCAGAAAATACAAAAAAAAACCCACACAAAAGCAAATCAGAAAATGCAAAAAACCCCAAAACACAACAGTAAATCAGAAAATGCAAAAACAAACAAAAACACAGCAATTCAGAAAATACAAAAAAAAAAAAAAACACATCAGGAAATGAACATGCAATTAAAAAAACCACACAACAGCAAAGCCAAAAACGCAACGGCAAATCCGAAAACAACAACAACAAAACCCAGAACACAACAATGAAGCAGGGATTTAATGGGCTTCTCTTGTCACTCACAGCTCATTAATAAAGATGGAGAGTTCCACTCGTCCCGGCTGCTGGAGGAGAAGGACATGCGGTCGACCCAGAGCGTGCAGTCAAAGAAGAAGCACAGGAAGTCAGGAACACCGGCCAAAGTGAGAGAAAAATTGCAGGCAAGTAGCTGAGCTGTGTGTGTCTCTGTGTTACTCTGTCATCTGTAACTCTGATTATTATTTTCCAATAACATCCTGAAGTGTGAGAATCCAGAATCCAAAAACGTGGCATTTGTAGATAGGAGGCAGAACAGACAAAAACGTTTTAATAAATGTTCTACCACATTTTCTAACCGGATAAATTAATATCAGTTACCGAGAGTCATGCTGCTGGCCTGTAGAAATCATACGGTGAATCTTTTTCCATATCATCTATATCCTTCTATAGAAGTGAACATATTTTCCTGTGTGTGTGTTTGTGTGTGTGTGTGTGTGTGTGTGTGTGTGTGTGTGTGTGTGTGTGTACAAACACAGGTGGAGATGCCTGAGCCAAGCGATGACGGTTCTCTCAACTCCCAGGTGCAGAAGAACTTCATCTGCGAGCACTGTTACGGAGCGTTCCGCAGTAGTTACCACCTCAAACGACATATCCTCACTCACACAGGTGAGCGCCGACGTGTCACTTCCTGCCCAAGCGTAGCACATCCTGTCAAAGCCGTTCAACTTATTCTGATTCAATCTGGGATACTGACAGCTGTTTACACGTCCGATTGGAAACGCTCTCCAAACTGAAATGAATGAATGTTGTTTGTTGAGTAAAGAAGGGCAAAGTCTTCACATTTAAACAGAATATCGATTGCTTATGCTACAGCGCAGTTGAATATCTCGATTCCGATTGGTCAGAAGGTGTTCATGTGGTGATGTTATTTATTTAGTGTTTATGGAAGGAGTCTCAGTTAGAGATCAGTGCTTTGTAACAGACAAAGGTTAAGTTTTACTTTGCATTTGAGTTGTTTACATTCTCTTCTTCCAGTCTAATGCATTTATCGACTCTCTATCGCCAAAGAATTCAGTAATGCAGCACTTTTTGTTTTAGTAATGTTTTGTCGTTACTAAAACATTCTCCAGAGTTCTCTCTGTGCACTAAATATGAGCTTAATATTATAAACGTAATAAAAGAAGCTACAGAAGTAATGACAAATCCAGATTCCATGGATATTCAAATTTCGAATGACTAAACCTGTGTAAACAGACATGTAAATAAGATTTCCCCTAGTCAACAAGGGTATTAACGGTGACATTTGCATTCGCATTTTGGACATTCTGTTATTCTCAAAGCCACAATAACATTTGCCTGTTTCATGTTTAAGCCTAACTCAGATTTTCCTATGAGATTTTCCCCTGTTTTTCTACAGGATGCAGTGACCAAGCAGGTTGCCCATTGACTAATCTGCTTACTCAACTTGATTTCTACAAAATGATTTCATATTAAAAGAACACACAAGTTTAGATTGACTTAAAACATGCTGCTGCTGCTCTTCCCCCTCTCAGATTATCAAGTGACTGCCACTAGCTCCCATGTATATTTGATTACTTGATTCTTATAGTAACACCGGAATTAACGCTCTTGCGCGTGTGTGTAGGTGAGAAGCCGTTCGGGTGTGACATGTGCGACATGCGGTTTATTCAGCGCTACCACCTGGAGAGACACAAACGTGTGCACAGTGGAGAGAAGCCTTATCAGTGCGACCGCTGTCAGCAGGTCAGACACACACCCACCCACCCACACAAGAAATGCAGATGCTTTGATGTCTAGTAAGGGCCCAAAGTCTGAAGCCTAGTCCAGACTAACAGCTGTTTTTATGTTTTGGCCACACTAGATTTTCAGTCCATTTCCCAGCCACATTGAAGTGTTGCTTACAAACCGTCTGGATTTTCTAGATTAGTAAATCAGTCCGTACAGGATTTCGAGTTTTTTTTTTTGGTGATGGTTGCGGCCAAAAATGCTTGATTTTGTTGCTGCTTTTTTCAAAAATTGTGATGCAGCTTGCAGAGTTTTTCGTTCTTTTTTTGCGGAACCCTACTTGAATTGACGAAATTGCTATTTTGTTGGTAAATGAGACCTTTTAGCTGTACTCGTGTTCGACGCACATGAATCGAAGTGGGCTCTGACTGAATGTGCGTTGTGATATCACATGATGCGTCTCGGTCCAGATCTGCAGAAAATCCGCGGTAAATATTTATACTTTTACGGATACCGCAGAGTTCGCTTGATTTTGCATTAATTTCTGCGATCGCAAAATCTCGACATCCTGGAGGGACTGGTAAATACTTTTGAATGTAAGGTCACAGTTTTAGACTTGAGATGCAGACCATGACAACAGTCACGACGACGGCGGAAAGTTTTAAGAGAGACAGAGCTGTTTAACGTTGCTGTGCGTGAAATCGCGAAACATTTTGCAGTTCGACTTGGACACCTGATGGTTGGGAGACGTCTTGGCTCTGACGTGCCGTCTAATGAATGTCGTTTTTGAGTGTGCGAGCAATGACGCACGGAGTACTGCTGATGCAGGTGCTCCTCGTAATCTAAGACTATTAATAAACTTCTTAAAATACGTTAATTAATAAACATATCATTTTTAATCTGGTGAAGCTTTCTCTAAGGAGACCTTTATTTCACCTTTATGAAAGGAGTCTCCAGTGTCAGTGCTTTGTAACAGGCTGTAAGCTGCTATAACGTAAGTGGTAATAAGAACTACGTTGTCTTGTGGACATTCTACAACATGAAATTAAATTATTAAGGGATAAAAAGTATGACGTGTTCTGTAATAAATACAGACTTGTACTCTTTGGCAAATTGCTGTGGTATAAGAGAAATAATATATGAGTTATTGTAAAAGAATCAACTTCGGCGTGCTAAGAGTAAATCGACGTCGTGTCGGGCCACATCACACCACCCGATCACTGATTATTTTGCATGACCAAAGCGTTTTCTTCCTTATTTGGTGACGATGAATAATGTTTTTTTTGTATATAATTTGACATTCAAATAATAATACGTGCATGTGTGTGTAATAATTATCACCTGATGTTGACTGAACTCATATGGGCCTCTTTGTGTAATTCATACACATTGTACTGCTTTCAGTAACAGCAGTCAACTGTGGATTATTTGTTCATGAGCGTGCATAATTACTGACTTTCTCTCTCTCTCTCTCTCTCTCTCTCTCTTTCTCGCAGAACTTCTCCAGAACAGACCGGCTCTTGCGGCACCGGCGCATGTGTGTCGTCGGCATCCCTAAGGAGGAGAACATGTCATGCTGTGAGGAGCGATCCTATTCACAGGAACCTGCGCAGCAGTCATGGAGCCCCCTACAGGCCAACAACAACAGCAGTAGCCGGCTTGCAGTGTGACGGTTTTCCGACGCCTCCTTTCAGCTCGGTGAGAGCAGGGTGGACTCGGCACAGCCACTCGGGGACACGTTACTGTATCAGGAGACTCTGGAAAAAGACTCAGTCTCCTGCTCCACTTCAACTTGGTCATATTCAGCTAATTTTTGAGCTGATGTGACTTGACTTGGATGGGTTTTTGTAGTATTTTCTATAGATGCTATCAGCCCCTGGGAGGGTTGGAGTAGTTGTTTTTTTTATACTGCACAGGCAATAATGAGTCATGTAGAGGACCAATGAGTGGGTTAATCCTATGTTTAATAGTTACCATGGATGGAGATTGGTTTACACACAAAAGACGGTTTAATGTGTTACACAGTCACAGAAAATTGTGAGCAGCTCTTCAGCCGTTGTCACACGTGGCCTTTTGATTTCTCCACCATTCATCAGTAGTGTCAGGATAACCAGGAATTAGTGAAAGAGGTGCTAACCTGCACGACGCTGCATTCATACTAGCAAGAGACAAGTCACTCGTGTTGCTTGTATTTTGTCTCTAATGACCACTACAGTTGTCGCATGTGGGCGTACACCAGGGCTTCCCAAACTAGGGGTCGCTTGATTTACAAACGGGGTCGCAAGAGAAACTCTCAGTATTTTATGAATTAATATTAGAAACATCAATGATGAATTATGTGTGCTAATATTTTGAAAAGCCACATTTAAATGAATAAGGTACATGTTATTTTAGTCTTTTTCACTCTCCTGACACGCTGCTGTATCGTAGTTCAGCAAAAAAAAACGACAAATTGTCCTTGTTCGTCTATCTTCGATAACAAACTGTGTTTAAAATCATATACTTATGTACTATTCTAGACTGTTATTGAGTACTAACACTAACCGGTTTCCCTATTACAGTTAGTGTTTCAATTTTAAAAACCTCTGATGTCACTTTCAAACCTACCTTCGATTTGAGATGCAGACCATGACAACGATCACGACAATGGCAGAAAGTTTTAAGAAAGACAGAGCTCGTCGGTGTGTTTAACGTTGCTCTGCATGAAATCGCAAAACATTTTACAGTTCGACTTGGAAACCTGATGGATGGGGTTGTCTTGGCTCTGACGTGCCGTCTTGTGAATGTCGTTTTTGAGTGTGTGAACAATGACGCTTGCAGTACTGGTGCTTCTGCACGTGCACGCAAAAATCATGCGGCAAGTATAAACCAGGTTCATCTGCTAGACATCTGACTGAATATTATACATCTGGAATATATAAATAAAAATGTAGGATTGTTAAGGCTTGGGGTTGCAGAAAATTCATAATGTCCACTTGTGGCCATTTGCTCAAAATGTTTGGGAGCCCCTGGCGTACACTGTCTGGCATTTCTTATTTCCAGTGAGAAACCGTACTAGCCAAAATTGAACTGATTCTAAAGCTCACTAGGTAAACACAAATTAAATAAATCACTAATCAGTGTGAACATTGGTTGTCTGATTTACATATTAAATGCTAGTCCTCATACTAGCCTAGTTGACAGATTAGTAAAGCAAGCTTTTGTTATAACAGAATAAGATGAAACAGTTATAAAGGTTTCTTCCACTTTTGTGCATCAAACAATAAACTAAGGATTGCAAGTGAGGAACTAAAGAAACGTCAGACCAGCCAGTCGTTTGTATTTGTTGCTTGTCACCACTGTCGCTCAAATCGTGGCTCCTGGACAAGTCGTAGTACATAATAATTAGTGGTCTGTTGCTTTGTCGCTTGCTAATGTAAACTAAAATATTTTTCCCAATAACTCCATTTTATTTCAAGACAGTTTGGGAATATTAGGCTCTTAAAAGTGTAGGAAATAGGAGTTTTATATTTAGCCATTTCTTTTTAGATCTAAAGAAGTTTTTTTAACCCTATTCATAATAATGGTATTGAAAAAAAAAAAAAATTATATCACTGCAGTATCTCCTATAGGTCTAGGACTCTTACGTTCACATTTAGACATTTGGCAGACACTTAACCAGGCTAAGAAAAAGTGGTCCAATGTGATTCAGGTCCTCATTGAAATGCATTTCTGTATGTTTATGTGCATAGAACTGTTATTTTTGTGAACATGAACCAGTAGTTCCTTAGAAGGCCAGGTACTACAGACTTTAAAACACTGAACACAGACTACATGCAGATTTCATGTGCTGAATCATATTTTATTTTATTTTATTTTATTTTTTAATATTTTCCGTAGTTCTTGGACTGCTACATGTGTTTAAACTAGTAGCCACGTTTTTATAACAAGTAGATTTGCATGAAGCTCAGTTCCTCAACCATCTTGTATTGTGTTTGTTAAAGAAAAATGTATTTTTTGTACCCGTTAATTTTTTTGCTATTTTTATCATGCGCAAAACATGCACACTAAAATCTTTCTTACCCAGCTAGGCACTGTGTAGTGAGTGGAAATTTAGGTTCTCAGAAAACAATAAATTAATTTCTTTTTCCAGAGATGCATGCTTTGTTTCTATTTTTATTATTTTTTTTAAAGACATGATTGGACGTAGACATGTAAATTTTATTATTTTATTAGTTGAAGTGTTGTTATTTTGTTTGCCAGCAGGTGGCACTACACACCCAATTCAAGTTCTATCAAAAGTACTATGTGCAAATGTGTGACTTTTTAACCTCTAAAAAGGGTGCCTTGGGCCTGTGATGATTTGCTGCCCATTACTACAGTTTATGACATATCCCTGTGACCTGTTGCACTGGTTTCAAGAAGCATCTTAGAGGTCCACAAAAGGGTCCTGGGGTCATTTCAAGGCTGCTTTAGCCAGCGGAGGGCAAATCGCTACTTAGTGAAGTCATGTCTACATCTCTGGCAATGCTGACGTTAATAAGGGAAAATTCTTGATACTAATCACTGAAGCAATTAAGTCTTTGGCTCAGTTGGGTCAATTTAATGTCCTGTTGGAGCATCAACGTTGACGTTCAGTACAGACAGTAGTTAATGAGGTGTACAATACGGACATGATGGCTGGAAAGCTGGATAAATGAATGTACTGTAATGAGTGGTCTGGCTTTGGGATAGTAGAGAGCTTTATGGATCCTTTCTCTCTCTGATTTACAGTGTGTGTGGATGGCGAGTAATTACTGCAGTGTCTTCTTTATGATGAGTACAGTGATGGGACAGAAAGAATGGGGGGCTGGGAAGGTTCCTACACACAACCCAACCAATCATCTAATGCAGGAGTGTCTAATGCATACCTCAGCACTGTACAGTTTAATGTAACCTTATCCGAACCTGTTACGTTTTAACGTGTCCATCACACTGCCGTCTCCTAACTAATAAGGTGTATACAGCCTCTTAGAGCTGGTTTGATGGACTGAATAGTCTATATCAGGGATGTCCCATTCTTCTACTGAGCAATACCTTTAGCTCAGTTCAGTTCTTTATTGTCCACATGGGAAATGTGGCCTGCAGCATGGCTCAACAAGAACAGACAATAGGCAAAGGACAAAATAGAAGACAAGCAATCAAATTAAATTACAAAGGTTTAAAACAGATTTAACAAAACAGAGACAAAAGGACACTTGACTATTTTTAAAGAACAGATTTTTAGATATTGTGGGAGCATGAAATTCATCAAACCCTGGAGCGGTACAAAAATGTTCAGTTATAAATCCGTGCTGTTGAGCGCTCGATTTTGATCGGTCAGAAGGTGTTGGTTTGTTTTCTTTAACAGCAGCAATAGCTGACAGTAGGTCCGACTGCAAGGTTTATATTATACGCTCGTTCTAATATGTTATAATTTCTATAGCGACAACTGCCTAGCAACTTGTAGACACTCCACATAAACAGATTTGAAAAGTGTGTGCAAACGTTGATATGGTAATGTTTTCTTTGAGGAGATGTATAATTAGCATTTATGGAAGGAGTCTCAAGTGTCAGCGCATTGTAAGAATCGGAGGTAAAGCTGTAACTTTAGGTTTTACAACACAGGAAAGTCTTCAGGATGGAGGGCTTTCCAAGTTCTTGGTAAGCTAAAAAAATATTTGTCTTCCAAACTCAATGAAAGAGAAAAAATAGCAGTTAATGTCAAACAAACAATCAAACAAATGTTCATAGCTGCTCTCACATAATCGATAACAGGTACTAGTTTGTTTCATGGACAATCCACTACATTAAATTTAAATATAAGCAAATGAAAAGTATGACGTTCTTTCAATAATAAAATAATGTAATCATTGGCAAACTGCTGTTGGAATAAGAGGATTAAAACTCTTAGAGACAAACAGCTAGCTATTGTACCACTGTGGTGTAATATTAGCTAATCTTATAATTTTAACTCTTGCTAAACTCTTTAACTCAGTTGATTTTACTAAAATAATTTATATTGTTTTGACAGTGATTTGAAAGTAATTTTGCTTCTTTCTGAGGGAAAAAAGTTTTTTTTTTTTTTTTTTTTAAATTACCTCAGAATTATAGTTTTTTCTTCTCTGTTCTCTTAAATCAGTGTTTTGCGGAGAAAATCGAGCATGTGGTTTTCTAGTTTGTTCCTTACTTTTGTAATTGTTGTAACTAACCTATATTTAATTTTGTAAATATTAGTTTATGTCGTTAAGTCATTCAGCCATGTCTAACAGCTAACAAACGTGCTGCATAGCGCGTGCTCCAGCTACCTAACCGGAAGTGAAAACATTTACCACACTACGCACTGAGGGATGAGGTAAGTGAGGAAAAGAAAAAACAACAACAGTGCTTAAATGGCATCCTATCCTGTGATATTTTTTTCCACAGACAGTACTTTAGTTTGTACTTCCTGCTTTCATATTCTCGCCATGAACAGGAACGTTGGGTACAAATCTAGCCGCGCCAACAGACTGCGCGCGACCATCTGTCACTTTCCCGCCAGCGCGCGCACGTGTTAATTATCGGAGGTGTTGCGCGCGCCAGCTATCCTCATTAAGATTTCACTCCCGCCCTCACGTGTCTCGGGACACAGCTGCACACCAACGCAGTCGGGCTCCAAAATGATGAAAATGAAATATTAATAAAGCGTCTGCCTTTTCCTTATGAAAGCTCCAGGCTCTGCGTAACAAGTAAGTCAGTTCCATTTTAGAGACATTTCATATTAAGATTGTAATTATCAGTGGATGTGTATGTCTACCAAAATTCCTCATTGCAGTAATTACACAAGAAAGGCAAAGATATTGCTGTGTTTTATGAATGAAAACTTTCTTAACTATCGGATCAATTAATCAAAGTCATGCAGCCCGCTCCCACTGAGGCCTCTGATTTCTCCTCCAGTTCTCAAGCCTGGTCCAGGAAGCATCCATTAAACTGAAACTGAACATCAAAATGGGTTGATTTTGCTGCATGGGATTAATTTTTTTTTTTTTTTTAATGTCACTCAGAAACAATACGTCGGAAGATTAATTAGCTAGCTGCAATTCTCTCCTGACCTGGATGAGTCCTGTCACCAACACTACATGAGACACTGGGGAATTAGAAACAGATCCTGCAACCCACACTCAACCATATCCAAATAATTCATACATATTCATGCAAAATAAACAATTAAAACGCTTCAGTTTGCATCTGCACTGGTTTTCCACTGAATGAGCCCTCACACGGTGTAAAAAATAAACCTCTGGAATGATGAATGACACCCTCATTCTGTCATTTTAAAAATGTCCTGTTCTCCTTGCAAGAAATTTGATTGATTCAGCTAATATAAACAGTTCTTTGTGTTAATGTAACAAGACATTTAGGCCATGAAACGAAACGTATCTATATAAGCATTGAGAATTTACATGGCTGGGTTAACACCCAGCGTGTTCGCTAAGCAGATTGTTTACATCGTACTAGAAATGGTCTCGTAGAAACTTTTCCATAAGGCCTTCTTGTTCAAATCTTGTCCATCTGAATGTTTGTCTCGAGCTGCGTTTGGCCTCTCTGAGGTGGAAACCCGAAGCGGCAGGCCGACTCAAGCTGACCAGCGTCTCATCGAAAAAGATTTATCTCACTCATGAGCCATCCACATTCTCTGTGACAGGACAAACACCCCGGCGCCCTGCCAACAGCGTAAAAATCACTTTCCGAAAGAGGCATTTAGCCTCGACAGATACATTAACAGGCGGCAGTCCCGTGTCACCTCATCAATCTGCAGCTCGTTGGGGACCCGACGCAATCCCAGGGCCCCACACAGATCGCTGCACCCAGGCAGCCACATCTCTCCCATGGGTTATGTTCCAAATCCTGCTCCACTCCTTCCTACTAGGTCATGACTTCTCACGTAAGCTGAAGGGGTCTTTGGGTTTAACTTCCAAGGACACCATGAAAAAGGTCAAGACATGGTGTCGTGTAGGTGTAATGTCTCAAATGGAGAGGCATCGTAAACATTTATGGGATTTATCAATCAATACTCAAATGGAGATGAGAAATGATCCAGTGTTGGTGGCATGGTGTCTGATAGTCCACCATGTAACAGAGGAACCATCAAATGTAGCACAAAAACAATGGAAAACTTAATCAGTGTTAAGAATATATGGGAACCTAAACCCTTTTTCTGGGATCAGGTTTACATTTTGACAAGTTGGAGGAGTGTTAAGTTGGAGTTTAAAGGCAGAAATCACATTATATCACAGTTTTGCCTGGAACCTTTCCTATCCTAAAGACCTCTTTCAGGAACCATTTTAACTGTGAAATAAAATTATTTTACATTCAAAATTCAACTGTCCAAGAAATTAGGTTAATTTTTTCAATGGGTACAATAATACTATTGGAGCGATAGAGCTATAGAGCTTTTTAATCCTGAACTTTCCACTAAAAGAACACATTTTTATTAAAACTCATTATTGACATTATTTGTAGACTTGTTTTTGAGTTAGTGAGGTTTGGTTATAACCCATTCAATTGAAGTGACCAGTCACACAGGTTAATAAGTAAAAATATATATGTCTATAGTAAATATAATAACTTTGATAATGATAAGTTGTGATTTCCACCACTGTAACAAAATTTGGATCCCATTTGAGAAGCACTGTTTTAGAGCATATTACATGCACATGGTTCTCACAAACCTTCTGATAGTCAGATCCGAACAACAATGCAATTTTTCTCCAAAACATGTGTCTTACTAGTAATGAAGTAATGAATATTACATTACTTGCTTGCCTAATGACTTTTGTTCTAAATTAAACACCATCCAAATGATGCACTGGGTGTTCTGCCTAAAATTGGGTGTGTGTCATGGGTTTAACAACATTATTAACCCAAGAATGATTTCAGGTCCCAAATTGTGAGCTGCTTATACAGTTGTTTTTCCTGGGACAGAGACTAACGCTAATGAAACTAATTAAAGCAACAACAATTTAGGTCTCCCCAACCTTCTATAAGCACCTGGTGAGCAACAAATGTGCTCCCCTATTCGCAGATTGTTTCCACAAAGCCTGATTTGTTTGGAAGAATGCGGCGCAGCGCGAACGCAACTACGCAATCTACCGCCGACCGAGAGAGATGCAGGAGCAGGGAGGTTCACGTGGTGACCTGGATCCTAATGCGTGCCTCTAGACGCTGTACAATTATTATTTTGACAAAGGGGAAGGGCTTGGTATGACTTTTTCCCTTCTCTTGGACTCTCTCGAACAGTAATTTTCCACATGAGCAGGCCAAGAGTACAGCGAGCCGAACATGGCGTGTGAATCCTTGGGCCTTGATGAAGAGCAGTGGCCTTGCTGTTTAGCCTGAGTCGTTTTGATGGGTCACAGCTGTGACAAGGGTTCACGCAGGTTGCCGATGAGCTCTTGAGCGATGAGCTGTCAGCCCCGTGTGCTGATGGACTGATAAGAGCTCGGAGCAGGTAGGCTCCACCAGGGCCCGCGGTGGACCCTAGGCCAAAGTGACTTTGGCAGTTTGCCTTTGTTGATCAGCTCGGCGATACGCTGATTTATAAGCGGCCGTTTGGATCACTTTGAAGAGATATGAGGCATATGTTAGGGGCAACGCAAGGGCAGGAGGGATAAACAGTGTTTCTGGATCCGTGTTCATAAAAAAAAAAAAAAAAAAAAAAAAAAAAACCATCTCACAGTAGGGGCACTAATCTAGGGATCAGGTTCTTCCTCAGTTTTATCTGTGATCTGAGGCTCCCAGATCAGCGCTGCTTCTCAAATGCTTTATGAATTCCAGGCCCGATGTATTTTGAAGATATGTTTAAGATCTCTTAATTTAAGGCTTCGGGGGTTTGTCCCACACATCATGGATACCCACTGAACATCTGAAGAGCTGATAATAAACGGGAAAGAAATGGACTGGAGAAGCTCAAAGTTTTTGCTTCATTTTCAAAGATTCCGTTGAAAACAGTCATATTTCAAGTTAAATTGCGGTGCAGTCACACACACACACACACACACACACTCACACACACACTCACTCACTCACACTCCACTCTCTTTTCTCATGCACACACACACACAGACAGGGAGATATAGTGAAGATTTATGTGACAGTCAACTAATTGCGTGCTGCCATTTGTCTTGTGGAACCGTCACCTGATCTCCACTCAAGCAGTTCAAGAATCAAACCACAAGACAGAACTAGACATACCAAATACAACTATTTAGTACAGTTACTGTATGAACATGGTTTTATGTAAGGCCACAAATCTAGTTTAGGTGCTTTAGGTATTATAAATGAAGGATAGTTGAACATATTGATGTTGAAAGCTGTAGGGTGTGGTTTGTGTGTTGGAATATCCCAATTATTATTTTTCCTAATCAGCTAAATAGGCGTAATCGAAAAGTGCTGGGGGGGAAAGATGATGATGGGGCAAAATAAGGTATGCGTGATAAATGGCATTCCTGTATCAAAGTATCATAGTATCAATCATGGTAAAGTATAAGCACTCGTGTAAAAAAGTCTTTTTTATTAACAATCAGTTAACATTTAGTGTTAGGCCTACTAGTGCATTAAAAACATACATTCACAATACATTTGTCACTGTTTTTTCAATTATTTTTGAAAATATACAGTACTGTGCAAAAGTTTTAGGCACCCTATTTTTTTTTAAGTACAAACTTTGTTATAGATTTTTTTATGTTATGACTTTTACATTATCAAGTCAGTACAAAAAACATTTTAGATTCCCAAACATTAGTTTTCTAGCACAAAATTAAACGTTACAGAAAAATGTTTGTATGACATTAAAGAAAGCAGCATATTACGTAAGAGACACTTTTCAGACAAAAAAAAAAAAAAACACAATGAAGGCTGCTGGGTTTTGCTGCAAAAATAAGAAGCGAGTGCGAAAGTCAAAGTGTCCAGAAGAACTGTGGCTGGTTCTGCAAGATGCTCAATAAAACTTACCAGCTCATTTCCTTATAAAACTGCACACATTGTACGGGAAACTGCTATTTTTATTCTAATTTTAATTTTGTTGTCACACCAAATATTGACTTTGTTTCATTTACTACCATGTACTGCTCTTTACGTTTTTTTTTTTTTTTTTTAAATTGTAGAAACATTTAATTTCATTATTTTGAAGGCATCTTTGCTCTTCAGCATTTCTGTGCACGTCCCTAAAACCTTTGCACAGTACTGTACTTCATAACGTTATTCTATCACTTTATACAGAACCTTATACTTTATTATGTAGGTATGCTTTGTTGCTTCTACTGCTTGCTTGTACTAATTTAATTGTCTTGCATTTTGTCTTGCTTGACTGTATAGGATTTGTTACTTTTTTATTTTATAGATTTTTTATATTAAGTGTCATGTTGTGTATAAATAGTCTTACATACATAGTCTCATTAAGCAACAGTCATAGTACAGTAGAGAAGCTTTTTAGCACTACAGCACTGTGCATTGTGCAAGAGACTTCTTCTTTAATTAGTGGTCTATGATTGCAGTAATCATAGACCACTATATACATCACCTACAGTAACTTTCATTATCCCAGACCTACTAGTACATTAAAAAACAATAATCATTTATGATCAAGATGATAAGTAGGCAATAATATCTAGCAGCTTTTTTTATTATAATTTTGTTGCTTATATTGCTTTTACTAATCGTATTGTCATGCATTTTGTGTTGCGTAACTGTAGGCCTAAATATCTTGTATTATTATTATTATTATTATTATTATTATTATTATTATTATTGTTATTATTGTATAGGTGTATGGTAGTGTCATGTTGTGTATGCCAAAGGACGCAAATTTCCACTCGGGTGGAAATAACAGTAAACCCCTAAAGTCAGACATTTTGTGAACTAGCGTGAGCATGTCCACAGCATCACCCAACATAAATCACGCACGTGCATTTGAATGTGAATGAGTATAGATGTGTTATGCAGGCCAGGGAGTACACCCAACCCTGACCAGGACCTGGATTGGGAACCATTACTCCGTGGCATTTTTCTGACCCTGACTGAATGTCTCATGAAGAGCGAACACATCCAGAGGTCTTTCCCAACTATTTTCCGAGTAGACAGGGAGGGCTGCATAATGTTTTCTTTTAGTTGGGTGTTGGAAAAGGGATGTTTTTCCAAAAGTAAATGTGCAAAAGTGCAGAGAAGCGAGAATGACTCCTGGTTTAAATCATCCAGCCACTCTCTTTTCTTTCTCCCCCCTCCCTGCCTTTCTCATTGCTTCTCTCATGAGATCAGGAATGTAGTGCACGCCCTGCACCTTCCCTCAGGGAGAAGGCTTTTTAACGATTGAAACCTGACACCATTTCTGCGTCCCATAAGCAACTGTGCTGTAACTCACATCAAAGGCACCCGGCGTCAAATCGCAGCACAGCTGTAAATCCACCTGTCACTCGCCGACCAATCAGGAGGCGGCATTAAATCAGCCCTGTCAGGCTGGCGGCCAATGGCAGAGCGACGGCGGTAAATCTGTCAGGCCAGGGTCTGTTAACGGGCACCGTGGTGCAGACGGGGGAATCCGCAGGGAGGTGGGGTAGCAGGAGTGAGAGAATATGAGAGAGAGAGAGAGAGAGAGAGAGAGGGGTATGGGGGATGGGGAGCGAGAAAGATGGAGGAAGGTTGAAGGACAGAAAGAGGCTGTAAGGTGTGCCACCAAAATGCAATATCCTCCTTCCTTTCTCTTTACCTTTTTACCAACATGCATCAATGCATCAAAAAAAATAAAAGAGTTAGTACTGAAGAAAAGCATGCACATGGGAAAGGGCGCACATGTCCGCCTCAGGGCTGCATTCTGAATAAATAGCACCCTGTAAAGGGGAAAAAAAAAAGTCATAAAGCTTTATTGCTACCACTGCTATCTGGTGTCATGTGTCTGCCATTATGGGAACGTTTCGCATTAGACTTTCATCACTAAATTTGATCTGCATTCAGAGCCTGGATATAGAGTAACTCACTAAGCTACTTGTTGCAGGAGCTATTAATTCGATAGGAGTATGAATGATATGATAATTCCACATGTTTATTGGTTATAAGGTCCTGGGCCAACAGTTTGGTGTGTAAACCCTTGAAACCAATCTCCACCCTGAAATGCATGTTCACATGCTTGTGTGTAAGAGTGGCAACCAGATGTTCTCACGCATACAAGCAGACATGGCTTAGGACAGCAGCATGTCTATGTAGCACAGCAGGACAGTCTGTAGGATCTGAAGAGATCTCTGTTTCGTCCTAAATCACACAGGGCTCCTTTTTCGTCAGCGGTTAGCAGTTGGGAGCTGGACTTTGCTCCGCTGCCTGTTTTCAATAGGGACCCACTGCCAAAGCTGGTGACTAATAGCGCAGGCAAATCGAAAAATAGAAATATCCAAACACGCTTTTGGACATGTGCACCAGCCAGGCTGATGGATGTGGCAAACCTTTGTTTTGGATTTATGTGCTTTCCCGTCCCTGAGGTTCTTGTGCTGAAATCTAGCCCGAGGAATAACATCTTATTCTTTTTCGGGATGATCTAAAACCATAATGCGTTGTATAAATATGTTGTGGAAATAAGAAGCAGCTATTTCACTGTCAAGACATTTCAGGGAAATATGAAATGTCTTGGCCACTGCCTGCACTGAGATCCTGGAACATAATCTCTGATCAATTACATCTTGTTTTTTTTTTTGTTTTTTTTTTTTTCGTCAAATAGCAAAAAGACATTGTAAAAATGTAATTCCTGCCCTTCAGATGTATTACTTTATACAGTTTTGAATGAGGAAATCCACAAAAAAAAAGTCTTCCATTGACTTTAATTGCCATTGGTATCAAAATGAAATAAAACTGAAGGCCGTTGTGTGGAGAGCAAAATGGCTTTGTGAGTTATAGGTGAGGCAGAGAAAGGCAGCAGCACTGCTTGTTGTTTTTGGTCTCCTCAGCCTCCGAGCTGAAATGATTTTTTTATTCGATAGGAATCCGTAAATGGGCCCAGTGAGGGTCTGCGCTGCAGTAAAGCATGTCAGGTTGTGCAAGGCCCGGCGTCTGTGTGTGTGTGTGTGGAGCTCAGCAGTGGGACTAGTGAAACAGCCTCTGGCGTCTTATCTCGTTCAGGCCTTGCACGTCTACAACCTGACTTTCAACCCTTTCAATCCAAGCCGTTCCTCATTACGGCCCCGATCTATTTCCTTGCGCTAAATTTGTTTGTAGCAAAGGCAGGATATAATCTGCTACCGTTTATCGTAGCCATGCTGTTTGCGCAGCTTCACCCACAGAACAGTGTGTGTGTGTGTGTGTGTGTAAGGCCTTGACTAGGCTGATCCATTGCAATCATCGTGATCTCTCTGACAGCTCTACTATTGAGGTTGTGGATGTTCTCTGGACGCGAATCAGGCTCGGGCTCATTGGCATACACACCTAAACACTGATTTAAGCATGCTCATAATTGTAATCTATTGACCATTATTCACTTACGTAGCCACTGGAAACACAACACACATGCTCTGCTCATCTATCAATTCCAGGCCACTGGCCTACACGTCCTTGACAATTTTATGGCGTGTTATGTATAATGCGTCAAGCTGCGGTGTTTTATTCTATTATGCCCGTTACTGTATAATTAATCGAAATGGGCTTTTTGGCTTTTTTTTTTTTTTTTAATGGCAGCGCCACTGTAATTAGGAGATGAAAGCAAGTAGCCGAATGCCTGCAGGTGCTACAACCAATCCAGTTCCTTTCCAGTTATTTCTCAGCCAGGAATGAACCTCTCTTCCCAGATTGTTGCAGCTCTACTCTGGGCTTTTTAAAAATTTTTATTTGGACAGACATGAATTGATTTGTGGCAAGGAAACAAGAGGATAATCAGTGCTTATACAAAGACAGGACTTCAAATGACAGGTCATCAAATTCAATCGACAAGTCTGTGTTAATTTGAATTTGAAAAAAAAAAAAAAACCACGGCCGGGGCTTCCCTAATTATTTGAATAAACCTCAGATAAAATCACAGAGTGGTATGTTACAAATGTGCCTATGCAAATCATACAGACATAATGAATCATATCCAGCTCATGGCGATTCAAATCATTGTAGTGGTATGTTTTTTTTTTTAACAAAATCATTAAAATATTAGGCACTGAAGAGAACTGTTAAGCCAACACAACGATTTCATTAGATAACCACTTTGTTTTCACCAAGGAATAAATCATTACATTGTGCAAAATACAGCCTGGTTCTATGCACAGTTAGGTAGTACAACTCCTTAGTGTGCTCTCGCTCCCTCTAACCATAATAATCCTGGAATACTACTATATTATATCATTATACCACAGACGATGATTAACGTTCTATAACAGCAGCTCTGACAGTAGTTCCAGCTGTAATTCAAAGCACACATTTATATTAACGCGCCTCTAATATATTATCGTTTCTATAGTAACGACCACAGGGAGTAGGCGGACGGCCTACACGATTTAAGGCTAATAACACACTGATTAAAAAAACGAGTTAAAGAAGAGTGCATAATTGTTGATATGGTGATGTTTGCTCTAAGGAGATTTAATATTTTTTATTTAACATTTTATGGAAGGAGTCTCCAGTGTCAGTGCGTTGTACTGGTCATTAAGTGAGAGAACATGTGTTTAAATTAATTAAAAGTTGTAAACATTGCCGTGCGAATTGCTGTGGCATAAGAGGAATAAAACATTTGGGATGTGCTGTTACGGGAAAATAATCAGCTTCAGGGTGGTAATATTAACTCCATTTCCCATCAGGTTCCATCATTGATTTTTTAAAAAATTTTTAATAACAGCATGCCTGTAAGCATTATATTCCTACTTTACAAAACATATCTGCTTTTTACGTACAAAAATCTGGTGTCCCAGTAATCGATAAAATCCAAAAGCTGTACGCTGGTCAGCCATGAAATTTACGTCCATACTTGGCCTCAGCGTCCTGCACATATCTGCAGCAGCGGCTCACTCCTATCCAGCAGTAAATCACCCCCCTACGAAGGAGCTACTCCACTTAATCGGTGGAGGAAATTCAGTGCTGAAGGCTCCATCCCGTTTGAAATAAAGCCCCATTTCCTCTGCAAGAAAAACCTCTAAACGCCTCAGGACTTCACCACCAGCCAAGATAAAGGTGTGTTGCAGCTCTTTCATATGAATACCAGGTAATTATTAATGACAGAGCTGAAGGGTGCAAAAGAACAAAGTTAAAGTGGGGCCACGATGGAGACATCATGCTTGAGCATGCTCAAGCCTAAAGATCTAATAATGCACTCAAGACCTGTTTCAGGATCAAGGCTGAACGCTCTCAGTGTATATGAACAGGAGGAGTGAAAGCTGACCTGAGAACAGATGCCACACATCGTCCCCGGGCTGTTGTTTTAGGTATGTGCATGAGACCAGGCTGTTAATGGGGTCGAGTACATCAGCATGAGTGGTCTTGTGTCTCCTCCAATCCCCAGGTATACATCATCACTGCATATCCATAACACACTGCTTGTCTTCGGCATTACTCCAGGGACAAGGTCTCATTTGCATTAAAAAAAAAAAAAGGGAGGGACATGAAATTTTCAACCTTCACAGCTGGTGTTCTGTGACACTAACGTGTAGAACGAGATTTACCCACGAGATTTCAACACAAAAGAAATAAATTAGTGTGTGCCGCAGTCTTTTTTCAAAACTTTATATGCAAATATGTTCATATATTTGCATACATTTTACACTACATAATAGTAATTATTAAAGCAGGCTATATGATTATTTAAGGCACTTGTACAGTATTTTAAAAGTCAAGACTTTTAAAACATGTCATTTCACCATGGTTTAGTCCCAAGTACTAAAAAGAAAAACAGACAAAAAAAACAAAAACAACTAATACTAATAATAATTCCTTAAAATTATGAACATAACATGCATTTTTTGATGTTGGTTCTCTTTGTATCATTTCTAATGCTGTATACGTACAAGGTGCACTGCAAAAAAATAAAACATCTTAGCAAATGAAAATATCTTGAATAGTCAGATTGATCTAGTATTTCCTATTATAAAATGACAACAAACTAAATATATGATTACTAAATCTATTTCTAGATAAACAAAAAAACAAACAAAAAAAAAACTCATTTCAAGCTTAATGTTAAGCAGTTGCTTCCAGAAAAAAAAGATCCACCAATAGAATAAGCAAATTTAAGGCTTGAAATGTGTAAATAATAAAAAAAAATATATATATTTGATTTATAGTAATATCGTAACAATAGATCATTTTGCCCATATTCAACATACTTGCACTTAGTTTATTTTGCAGTGTGCCGAAAATAAAACCTTAAGCTGTGACTCTGAGCTTGCTCCAGAAGATGGAGCCCTCATCCAGCTTGTGAATTCGATGTGTCTAAGTAGTTCCTGTTTCAAATAAATAAAGCAAGACTTAAGGACAATAACATGAACAATATATTGTTTTTTTTAAAAATTCAAGACAAACTGGAATACTGTCCCAATGGCCAAACAGTAATTTTTATTTAAATCATAACATGGACATGGAAAACAGCAGGAAGGCTCAATCACTGGAATGTACTTGAATCACATTTGTCTTTTACACACCCTTTTGATATTTCCTCACAGACACACACATGGAAAACCACTTGGGATGGAATAGTTAGAAAGTCTCTGCTAAGAAAGGAAATGCAGGTCCTCACTCGCTCTTTGTCTCGATTACTGAAAAGAAAATGGTCTATATAACCGTGACTTTGTGCTGTATCTGCATCACTTTACAGAAGCAGAGTTTGCATAAAACTTGAGGACTCCATTTGTTGTTCAGTCTTCTCTTAAGGTATACACTGAGTAGTATAATAGTAGTACACACTGAATGTGTTTAATGTTTTTTTTTTTTTCCTTTTGGAGAGCCTACAATTTCACAGCATAGAAAAACATAAGGAACAAAAGGAAAAGAAAAAAAAAAAAAAGAAAAATGGAAAAAGCAACCGTGATGGGAGGAGTGATGATGAATGCACCATTGTCTTGGTAGAAGAGAAGGACAGGTGAAACCTATCGTAGAAGAGACCATTTGATCTGCTCTTTGGCCGACTGCAACACCTGGAGGAGAAAAATCAAAAAGTCAAATCATTTAAAAAAAAAAGCTCTTTAAAACCACATCCAAGCATTATAGGACAGTCCGGATATTTGAAGGACAAAACAATATGTTTATATATAAAACTGTGTTTAAGAGTTGTGTCTTAACTGTTTTATCCCACTTATACCACAGCAATTTGACCAGAACTACATTTTCTTTTTCTAAAAAAAAAATTAAAATCAGAAAAATCCAACAGGTCCTGTACATTCTTTGCTTTTCCAGCATCTTCTGCATATTTGACTCCTTTCCAGATGTGCCCAGATGATGTTGAGATCCATCTTTTCACACTGAGGACAACTGAGGGACTCGTACACAACTATTACAAAAGGTGCAAACATTCATTGATGCTCAAGAAGGCAACACGATACATTAAGAGCCAGGGGGGTGTAAACTTTTGAACAGGAATTGTTATTATTTTGCTTAAAGATCTTTTTTTTTTTCCATTTAGTACCGCCCTTCAGAAGGTACATAAGATATTTACGTTTCCCAGAAGATAAAACGATAACAATTTACACAGCTCATCCTGTTCAAAAGTTTACACCCCCCCCCGGCTCTTAATGTGTCGTGTTGCCTTCTTGAGCATCAGTGAATGTTTGCACCTTTTGTAATAGTTGTGTACGAGTCCCTCAGTTGTCCTCAGTGTGAAAAGATGGATCTCAACATCAAAGAATGTGCAGGACCTGGAGGATTTTTCTGAAGAACACTGCTCAGGACAAACAAGGGACTCGTGAACAACTATCACAAAACATGAATATAGTCGTTGATCCTCCAGGTAACAACACACAGTATTAAGAATCAAGTGTAGTTATTATGGTGTCTTGTGGACTATATGTAAACATCTGATATGTGAAATAGCTTATTCAGTGCGGTACTAAATAAAAAAAATGAAAAAAAAAAAAATAATAATGCAATTTTTATGACCCCTCTTATTTTTAAAAAAAATTCTGCAAGGTGTATGTAACCTGACTGCAACTGTATGTTTTTATTTGTTTATAGATACAATTTAATGTTGTGGAACGACCACAAAACTAGGTAGTTCCTGTAATCACTTATGTTATAGCAGGACTTAAGACCGTCAAGTCCTGAAGATTTGGGAAAATGTGAAGTTACATTACAAAGTGCTGACACTGAAGACTCTCAGAAAACTTCACCGTATCAAGAATTACAACACATTTTTAATCCATTACTCCAAACGGCAAATAGAAAACCATAACTTTAAAGCATCTTGTAAAACACTACTAATGTAAGATGATGGGAAGGGGGCGGGGATTTCAGGGGCTGTCAACTGAGCATGTTGATTGGGTCGTCTGTTGTTTTTACTGTGGGGGGAAAAAAAACAGACTGTTCTTATGGTATATTTTTGAGTGATAACTCATAGCAGTGTAATCCGGAGGTTGGTAGGTCTGTAAAATGTTTGCCATTAATTTAGGAAACTGAGTTGTCTAATATTAGTGTGCATGCTCTATAGCTAAATTTTGCCAGGTACCACGTCATTTTCCAATAGTCTCAATATTAGACTACTTATAGACTACAAATTTAGATCACCAGAATCAGTAAATCTTTATTTATGTGATAAGTGTGTTTTCAGCCTTTCCTCTGTGGCTCCAGACTTAAATTACTAATTTATTCTTAACACTACTGATTCAACAGTATGCCATTAAAGCATTCGTTTTTATTTACAGCGTCATTACGCAATCATTAATCACCGTGCAGGGGAAAGGGAAAAAAAAAAAAACATCCATGTGCATCGTTAACACCTTTTCATGTCACCTCTGACCAAAATCTAACACACTAAGCAGTTACCACTGTAAGTATAGCACCCATTAAACACAAAGCTTGTACAACACATACTCCCAGAAAGCAGACACTGTCTCACACACGCCCACAATGAATTTAAGCGAAACCTGATGCCTGAGTAATGCGTGCGCAGGGAAATATCCAGGAATTAATTAATCATTTTAATTTGAGGAAAGGCGAGGCATAGCATAACCATAAAGCAAAAGGATGAGGAGCGGCATTAATCAGGGGCGCGTGAGGGATGCAGGCAGTCTGTCACAGGCCTCTTAAATGAGACCATCAATCAGGCCACGGGAAGCCGCCGCTGCCAGACAGCCGCCAATAATTAGCCATCATGCTTTACATGTGGCAGACGCGGGGGGAGCTCGCACGCTCTGAAACCTCAGAGCAGCTAAACGGACCACCGCAGACTGATGTTATAAATGAGACACGTGTGGAGAGGTTCAGAGCCATGGCAAATAACAGTTAGTCTTGGTTACAATGAGACAACAGGAGAGGAGAGAGATGGCGAGAGAGAGAGAGAGCGAGCGAGAGAGAGAGAAAGCTTCAAGGCTGAAGAGTCTCTTTACCTGAGTGACTGTTTGTTCCGTCAGAGGCACGTCATCACCCTGGAGGAGGGGAGAGAAAAATGAGTGATGGAATTCAGCATCCTTCAACACATCGTCTATTCATTCAATTCAATTCAATTTTATTTGTATAGCGCTTATAACAATGGTCATTGTCCCAAAGCAGCTTTACAGAAATATATAAACTACTTTCATTCAAACTATATTCATTCGTCACTTCCGTTATACCGATTATGAACCTCAATGTGCTAATAAGTGTTGTACACCACCATAAGTGGGGCTTCCTGTTTTTTTTCTCCCCAATTTAGTCGCTTGCCATTTCCCACCCACCAACAAGCTCTCCCCATCATACGACAGCTACCAACCGTTTTTCTGTTTTTCTCCAGAAACCCATTTGTGCATTAAAAAGTTTTTTTTGTCATCCTTTCTCACAGTACACTGGCGTTCCATTACGCCTGCGGAATGGATATCAACTTATCGGACCTTTTCAATCAGTATGAACAAATGAATTATTGTTTCACCTCAAGTCTGTTATAATATTAGTCAGGACACTGTTGGGTTTCTGTGTGTAGAGTATTGTGACTCTGTGTTTAGCTGCTAATTCGCACCTCTCTACAATATCATGGTACAGAGATAAAACAGACACCACAATTAAAGGTTTTTGATAGTTTTTGGTAATCATTTATCACGATATTGATATTATATGGATATATTGCCCAGCCCTACCTATTAACTGTTATAACACGGCCATGCTGCAGGATTTAGAAAGCAGTATGGCTGTTCTGGATGTAGCTAGTATCTAGCTGTGGTTTGATAATATGAACCGATGTGATTGACTGTCTTTTACTTTTGTTGAGTTTTCTGAAAAAACAGTAATTTGCTTAACACCTGGATATAAACACAGTTATTATGAGTGACTGGAACCAAATCTTCAGTGTAAGGGTGTGTGACAGTGTTGAGAGATGGATTATGAAAGTTACCCTCAGGGCCACTCGGTGTACAACCTGCTGGGGGTCACTCTCCAGGATAACACTGAGGGGAAACATCAAGCATAGTCAGGTTACAGCACTGCAGAGCAGAGTATTTTTGTGGATTTTTAACGAAAGGTCAAAAGGTTAAACAATAAAGACATTTTTTCACAGTCTTCTTTGCTCATATTTACCAAGGGTGCCAATATTAGTGGAGGGCACTATTTACAATATTAATTAGTATTTACAATAATAATAATAATAATAATAATAATAATAGCAATTTATTTTATTTAAAAAAAAAAAAGTAAATAAAAGAAACTTGCAAAAATAAGTACTCTTTGCTAATGATAACGGTTTAATGCTATAGTTTGTGCTTTGGCAAAGGTGTACAGATTGTGAGCAGTTATTTTTTCTTTTTGTTGTTGTTTGTTATATTTTGTTGTTTTTTTTTTAAATGATCACATACAGTTGAGGACATAAGTTTACATACATCTTGCAGAATGGACTATATGTAAACATCTGTTATGTGAAATAGCTTATTCAGTGTGGTACTAAATAAAAAAAACATAATGCAATTTTTATGACCCCTCTTATTTTTTTTTAAAAATTCTGCAAGGTGTATGTAACCCGACTGCAACTGTATATTTTTATTATTTGCTTATAGATACAATTTAATGTTGTGGAACGACCACAAAACTAGGTAGTTCCTGTAATCACTTATGCTATAGCAGGACTTATTCAAGCTTATTCAGTGCAGTACTAAATAAAAAAACATAATGCGTTTATAATTTTTTATGATCCCTTAGTTTTTTAAAAAAAATGAACATTTTGCAGATTCTGCAAGGCGTATATAAACTTGTGACCTCAACTGTAACCTACACATTTCTATTACAATCTCATCTACGGTACGTACAATACACGGAGTATTAAATAAAAATATTACATCACCCAACATGTTTAAGGTTTAGTTGAGTAATGTTCACATGTGGGAATACCAGTGTCTGGGTGCTGTGACCACGGTCACTCTGTTGACCGTCACCAGGCACAGGCCTGACTCAGTTAAATAGTTTTGCAAGGTTTCAAGTTTGTATTCTCTCTTTCTAACACCTTTTTTTTTTTCCTCTTCCGTAGTTGTCAATTTTAAACGTGCAAACAGCAAACACGTACCCTCCGTCTACAATCTCATCGACGGCTAAGAAAAGGCCCTCCATATTTTCAAGTAAGGCTCTCTTCTCCACATTTTTCCTAAAAAAAAAAAAAAAAAAAAAAACACAAGCCAAAAAAAAAAAAAAAAGCATTAAATGTAAGCTAGATGAGGTTATCGTTACAAAATGTGCCGAGAGCAGCTCTAGATCATTCTCTCTTACCTCAGCATTTGACTGAGAGAGTCAAACAGGCAGTTCAACACGGACATAAGCATTAACTGTAAAGAAAGGAATACCGATAAATGCATAAAACTGGTAGGCAGACAGTTCACTGCACGAGAGAATCAGCTTTCAGCATTTACCTCATTTTCATGCGAGCTGCCGATAACATAGAAATACAGATCTATGTTGCTCTTGTAAACGACAGTAAGGCCTTCGAGCAAGGCGATTTCACCTGTTAAAGACCAGGACACTTTAAAGAGAGGGCACACAGAATAGCAACCCTAACACAGTATTAGAGTAAGAATTGAACCACAGCTGAAGAATTTTTCTGCGTACGAAAATAACCACTTACTGTCTGTTCGGTGTGTCTTGTTGAAGATGTTCTTCTCGAAAGCTTTCTGCTCCTTCACTGTAGGGTACGTGTCATCATAATACTGAAAGAGATATAAATCAGATTAACACACAAACATCAACAAATTTGTTGAGATTAGATTCAGATTCTTCACACCAGTAATATCGTCACCAATTCGCAAATTTACAAGAAAGAAGAAACCACCACCTTAAACACTTAAAGTCCACTGTCCAATGTTTGTACTGCCAATGAATAAACGTTTTAACAATACATCTCTTAAGCTGTATTGCTTGCGAGTTTTTGTCTTGCAAACTACACAACCGAGCGCAGCCTAGGATTACACACTACACAACCTTTTACCTGGAAGAATTTCAGATGGAGAATGCTTCACTGAAAGGAAAAAAAAAAAAAAAAAAAAACATCATCTCACGAAAAGGAGTATGAAGACCTGACATGTGGCTGCCAAAATTCAGGAGAGGATTCCGTTCCAGAGCAAAAAGCAATGACTGACGTGTAGAAAGCATACCATACTGAAAAGCTGGGCAGTACCTGCTGATTAACCGATAGCTTTTAAAACTGAGTGAAAACATGACGCTAAAAAGTTAAATATTGCTGAACTTTGTTACAAAAATCAACAGTACTGACTGTACCATGAAAATGTACTGTACTTTTTAAAATGAAATAAATACAGAAACATTAATATACATTAATTATTAATAAATATTAAAGTAAATAAATGATATACAGCCAAACTGAACCAAAAAGTAACACTCCAAATAACAAATAAAAATAGAGACGTCCAAAATGAATCAATAAACACTTCAAATAACACAACAAAATTTGTCAGTGATCGTTTTTTATTTCGCCTCTAGAGGCCGCTCTTGTACTGTATAATGACAGCAGACCCTTCTCAGCCAACCGGGAAAAACTACCGGAGTGGATCTTTGCCGATAACCGATAGTTTCAGTTATCAGTGCCGATTAATTTTCAAAACTGATCAATCGGTCGACCTCAACCCTTCACTGCATCGATCTCTTCAGTGAAAAAAAGACAATCAGGAGGGAGACTGCTGAATAAAGAATTAACTGCCGACTTCATGTCGGATGTGGATGTAGTTCCCCGTTGCACCGCATTTCCCTTTCATCACTCTGTTGCAGCCATCCTACACTGAAACGCAATAACTGTGTGTTGTACTCAGAGGCGTGGTTGTAATTAGAAAGCGTCATGTTCATGCTGCATGATTGTTGTGGTTCTGTTTATTATATTGAACCACCCTGAGACCGTTGGGGTACAGTGTATTAGAGTCGTCACGGTACCAAAATTTCAGTAGTCGGTACCAATACCAGTAAAATTCCACGGTACTCGGTACCGATTTCGGTACCAAAGCAAAACACAAAAACATGCTAATTGAACAACACACTATTTTATTAATAAAGTTAAATATCAATAAAAAATGTATTTAAAACAGTGCCATTCTGTATACTTCAAGTATTTCAAAGTAATTAAAGGTATAAAAATAAATAAACAAAAAAATTACAAGCATGCAAAACACAAACATATGATAATTCAACAACAAACACTTCTTATTTATAAAGTTAAACCAGAGTTATAACAGAGAAAACGTGACAGATCAGGCACATCTGCCTATAATTTGAAATGACTCAGCAATAGTCCGTGGGTATTTATTGATGTAATAATGTGTTTTGGACTAAATATTTTTACTTAATTGGATCGTTTGGACCTTTGCCAGTGTAACACGACTGTTTTTGTTGGGATGTTATGGATCAGTGGATATATGAGGCTTCATATGTGAGTTGCCTCAGTTTTTTAAGTGTTGGTTTATATCAATCGAAGCACAAGAATCTTAGGTTTCCAAAGATATATGGCATGAGTGCCTACGTAAACACAGCAGCTGTGTACACAGTGTAGTTTTACACTTAACAACGCGGCGGTCCGCCGGTGGGCCGTGGACGTTTTTAAAAGAATGGTTAATAAGGACACATGACCGTATTATTGTTACACGCACATATGCTAACCATTAAGTAAACAAAAACGAGGATGTTTGTTGCAATCCTACACTTGAATTAAACTATGCTACATCCATAATGCAACCGCTACCATTATTGCACGGTGCACCTATGAAAAGTTCCTGACCGACTACCTGTCAGACAGCGCATCAGTACCGGGTTGACCCGGTACCCAGTACTACCGGTACTTGTCAAAATCTAGTACCGTCAACTTTTTTTGTTTTTTCCCCACTGGTACTTTTGACAACCCTACAGTGTTACGTATGTAACGTGTTACGGGAGTTTACGTTACTGAATTTCTCACCTTGGCATAGAGTCTTTCTCCATCGTTGTCCATAATCAAGACAGCTTTCACTGTGTACAGCGAGGGCTCCTAGGACAGCAGCAGGACACAAGCGTGAGAGTTAATCACAGAGTGCGTACCAAACCAAAAAGGCAAAGGTTGCACAAATCACAAACGGTTCTGCCGGCTCTGATACTCTCACACTGCAGGGCTGGGGTATGAGAAAGTCAAATGTCACTGGAACTAATACGAGACAAAGTATTATATCCCGACTCATAGTCAGGGGGCAGAGTACAGCTGTGTTTTCAGTCATTAAGAGCTCCAGAAACATGGAATTACCAACAAAAAAACAACAAAAAAAATTACTTTCATCAAATCCATTTTGATCTGTAATATGAAACATTTTGAAAATTCGAAGGCTGATCATTTTACAATGAATTATTGAGAAATATTGATTATTATGCATTATTTACATAAATTTTATGGTTTATTAACACTTTTACAATTCCCTCTACTCAAAGGTGGAACAAACAATACATATTAAGGGGGGTGGGGGGTAAATCACACCTAAATGTTTTTGGGAGGTTGCAAGTTTTTAATATATTTATTTAATATTTTTTTTTAATCAGTGTACAGCTCCAATTCCTAAAGGAGTGTCCCAACATTCAAATGGAGTAGTCACTTTAGTTAGCCATCATCAAAAATATCAGTTAGCCTAGTTAACAATCTCTAGATAGTTGGTGAACTGTATTGTCCAGCTAGTTTTCGAAGCCCTGTGAATCTAATAATTCACAATTTCAAACAGCTACACGGAAAAGCAGCACACCGTACAACTGCTCATCCCGTATCCAGAAGTGAAGGCTGTATCCCAAAACGGCTCCTCCTTATACCTGTAGTGCACTAAATAAGGCACGAGAGCCATTATTCCCAGCGCTACTTAGTGCACATACACAGGGAGAAAACAGTCGTTTGCGGTTCATCCAAGGAAAACTAGCCAGCCAGCTGCTAGCACTAACTGGAACATAAAGCTAGCTACCTAGTGTTCATTTAGAGCTAACAGTACAAACCATAATTATTACGTCAAACGGCTGTCACTTTCCAACCGCGTTCCATTAGATAACTGTCAGTAAGATTAAGAAAGATACGTTACCAAAATTAGCGTATCCATTCTTCCAGCGGTAGCTAACCGTGTTCCCGATGTTAGTGAGCAGTTTCTACTTCCGCCTACATCATGGGGTGAAAGGTCATACCGTAAACGGAAGGAAATCCGTGAACGTTCTTCATGACGTCACAGACTAGGATTAAAGTCACAATTAAAAAATATATATATATAATAAATAAATAAATGTTTTTATTTTATTTTTATATATTAAATAAATATAATACTCTATATTAAACGCGGTGTATTAAACCCATGGAGCCTTTTTTTATTTCTTTTGAATTCCGGATTCTGATTGGTCAGCAGATGTTGATTAAAAGCAGCTCTGCAAATAATTCTGGCTGTGAGGCAAATCACAGGTTTATATTAACGCACTCCTTCTAATATGGTATTGTTTCTATAGTAACAGTTAGTTCATAGGGACCTGTATGGCGGGTGGTTGTATGGCGGGTGCTTTTTGTCTTTTTAATTTTAAGAAAGAGAAAAATTGAGAAGCTGCTGAGGGGGACAACAGCTGCTATATTTATAAGTCATTATAAATGAGGTGTTTGAAATGAGGGGGTGCTGGGGGTCCTGGACCTCCCATAAGTGTTAAGGGACCCTCCCATAAGGCCCAGAAAATGTAACTTCAGGGGTTTTCGGGGGTAACCCTGGTGTTTCACTGAAACTAGAGTACTAGAAACATAAACATTGTCTGATATTTGTCTCAGTTTCATTAGTAATCCAAATTAGAATTTTTTTCGTCTGAAAACTCGCTCAAGTACGCCAGATGAGTGGATCCTCATTTTCACCTCACAATGATAGTAAGATATAATTTTTTTTTTTTTTTTGATGATTGTTTGGTACACCCAATTTACTGACATTAAATAAGCGTTTATCTCTGAACAGTCACTAGTTAAAATTTTTATATGCAAGTAGTCTTCTTTATCTAACGCTATGTTAGCTCACTATCAGACAGATGTAAGTAGCCATCTAACATAATTACGAGAAAAATAAAATATATAATAAGTACTAATGTATCTAAATGTATATAATCAGGTCGCGGTGTAATTTATTATTCTTTTTTTCTTTTTTCAATATCGAAACCGAAAATGTAGCAAAATCAAAACCTTTGTTGGTGAGTTGAATGCTGGATAAATGGATCAAAAGCACAACATGTTGTTCATTAATAAAATAAAATTTGTAATAGATGGCAAATTCATGTGTTATGAAAGGAAAACCCTTCTAGATGTTCTGTTTTTGGAAAATAATTAATCTCAGGGTAACAGTAACTCCACTTCACATCAGGCCACATCACACCATCACAGCATTGGTGTTTTATTCCTTACTTGTTTAATGTGTGCTTCACTGTTTTTCTACAGTTTCCTCAGACAATAAAGGTTAATAAATAAAATAAATATGGAAAGGTGGAGATGATTCCAAGGACTCTGAGTAGACAGACAGAGAGTCCAGGCAGGCTCTGGGGAACCAAAACCGTCAGGCCCAAAATTTTACTGCCACCCCCTGGACTTCAGGAGTGGAGCTGGTCATTTCTCACAATATCCTTAAAAAAAAAAAATCATTACTTTACAATGCAATATAATTCAAGACTGACATTCTCAGAAGCACACATGTCTGTGTCAGTCATGCTGATATATAAGTCTATAACAGATTTAGTTCAATTTGCTTGCACATTGTGGACTACTCATGTCCTGAGACCTTCCTGTCCCACTGTGTGGACAACTTAACCAGAGTTATTTCCTCATTCTAAGCTGTCTTACCCCTATTGTATTTTCCATTCTGTCATTTTGGATTTAAAACCAACAGGCCATGACAAAAATAAGCCTACTGCCCTAACTAAAGTACCAAACCACTTAGTTTTTACTGGAAGGTTTTTGCACAGACATTTTTTTTTTTTTTCAATCCTAGTTTTTAATTTGGATGCTGCCTCTTCACTCCACATATCTACCAGTTGTAAAGGTTGTAATTGTAGTCAGGGGGGCACAGGGTAGTAAATGTTAGAAGTCCATATAATAACAGTCATGTTCCCATTTTTGCCTTTCCATAAAGAAATAAGGTTCCCATAACTTCACAAAAATCTCAGTTTTACCCCAATTTAACTGAAGAGGTGGTAGTCTAGAGTTTGCTAATGTCCTGTATCTTCACACATTCTTGTTTAAGGTGGGTGCTAAAGTAAAAAAAATAAATAAATAAATAAATAAAATTACAGTGCTGGTTGAAGAAAATGAACGCTTAAAAGAATTAATAACTTCCAAATAACTATATATAAATAACCTTGCGTTTAGTAACAAATGATTATTCCTTAATGCTGTTCCTGAATGTGAACATGCACATAAGGTTTTGCCAAACTATTACACTGCAATGTAATAAAGTGCTGAGAAAAATAATCAAATGTTCCTAAAAATGACATTACCGAAACCTTATAATGTCAGTATATTTTGGGATTTATCAAACATCCATGCCAAGTATAGCCCAGTAAACAGTATGGCCAGTTTCAGGTTTATAATAATGGACTCGCTCTAATGTGTCATCATTTCTACAGTAACAGCTTACACAGGGACTTGAATGGCAGATGACAAAACAAACATACAGTGCTGTGAAAAAGTATTGCGCCATCCTGATTTCTTCTGTTTCTGTGTGTATCTCGTACTAAATAGTTCTATGTCTTCAAACGAAATACAGCATAAAGCAAAGGCAACACATAATACAGTTTGTGACAGTCAGATGAAGCTGTAACTTGTATTGTAATTATTGAACATCTGTTTCCAAAACGATGGGCATTAATATTGAGTTGTTCCCCCTTTGCTGCTATAACAGCCTCCACTCTTCAGGGAAGGCTTTCCACTGGATTTTGGAGTGTGACTGTGGGGATTTGCGCCGATTCAGCCAAAAGAGCGCAAGAGATCAGGGATTGATGTCAGGCAAGAAGGCCAGAGATGCAGTTCTAATTCATCCCAAAGGTGATCAGTGGGGTTGAGGTCAGGGCTCTGTGCAGGCCACTCGAATTCTTCCACACCAACCTTGGCAAACCTTTATGGACATAAATGTTGTGCACAGGGGCACTGAGAATTCCAGACATAACACATGACATTACAGACACCAAATATTAACAAGACACACTTACCTGTAAGTCAATCCATAACACTGTATGTAACTATAAATGGATAAAAAGTATCACACCACCACATTGTTGATTCCTTTTTAAAAATATATACCTTAACTTATCCTGTTTTATTCCTTACTTTTAATGTTAATATTAATAACAACACCAATATAACAATGCATAATGTAATTACAACAAATAAATATAAATGTAAATGTAACTGAATGTATGTTGTAGGCCAAACTCTTTAAATAGCTCTTTCACCAGCTAAACTCATCTCTCGTGAATATCCCTATGAAACACTTTTCTAATTTTGGGTCAGCATTAAGTGATTTGTGGTTTTTACAATGATTCACAGGCCTCAATGACAAGGGTCCATACAATCCCACGTGTTATTCTCCTGTCTTAATTTAACACATCCTCCTACAGGCAGCCATCATAATTGGGCTGGTCACCTCTTCTGGGAAGCACCACTGTGAAAACCAATCTCCAAAGGGATTTTCCCTGCATGCACTTCACATCTATTTACTACTCCAGCTCCACTGACATCAGAGCTCTTTCACTCCATGCTCAGCCCTTTTGGTTACAAACACTACACTCAAGATCTGTTTACAGACCAGTGGTGAGTTATTTGTCATATCATGCAATCCCTGTTGAATTGGTCTCATGCTCTGTTTTTTCCACACTTAAAAGAATTGTACAGCAACGGGGTCGCAATAGCTGCATTTCCAGTGCTGATATCGCTCTCTTTAATTTTGTGTTAAACAGGTCTTTGTATAGATATTCTTCATCAAAGTCTACTGGCAGCAGCAGAGTGGCTCGCCAGAATGTTTCGCAATATTGCACTGGGTTTTCGCAAGTTTACCGCAAAGTGCATTTCGAAACAATCCTTTGTGTTGTAGAGAATATAATATGACATGCCATGATGTGTCTGGTGAAAAGATAAACTATTTTTCATTGAAGGTCACAGGGTCAAAAGCCAAACTGGTTGATTGCTCTTTTGTTGTTGTGGCTCCGGGCATCTATTAATTCAAAATGGTGAACTCTGCATATGGAATAAACAGGACCTCAGGTTGGAATAAATTACATTTGCAATGGAGATTCTTAATTGTGCCTTGCTAAAAGATTCGTAAATGTCAAAAAATAAGAAATAAAACACTTTGGGAAGTGTTGTTATAGGAAAATCATCAACAACAGTGGGGTGTGATGTGTCCCAGCGCAAAGTGGAGTTACCCCCCCACCCTCCACCCCATAACATCAGTCTTATACCACAGCAATTTGCAAATTGTTTTTTTTTTTTGTTTTGTTTTTTTAACTTATTAACGAATGACGTGTTTTATCTGTTTATAGTTACATTTAATGTTGTCAAACATCCACAAAACAAGTTAATTCCTGTTATCGCTTACTTTATAGCAGCTATAAATTGTTGTTCCATCATCAGTTAATAAGTTACAAAAAAAAACCCCACAAATCCCTCCATCCTGACGATTTTCCCATACCCTACAGCGTTACCTCTGACTGCTTCAAAGCCCTGACGCTGGAGACTCCTTCCGCAAATTCTACATAAAAATCCCCTCACAGAAAAATGCACCATATCAACCAAATCACCACTTTTAACCTGTTCATGTGAATCGTCCCTCTGAGGTTTAACTACAGAAATGAAAGCATTAAATTGAGTGCATTAATATAAACCCATGTTTCGCCTTGCACCTGAAACTACTTCTGTTAACATCTTTTGACCAATCAGGTTCAAGAAATCAACAGCGCTGTGGTATAATGTTCGTTATCACTTCGTGGCATGACCTATATGATGTTGAATGAGTAATTAGACAGTGACACACTTCTGTTTCTGCAGCACAAAAGATTCAAAATGAAACCATGACAGCGAGTTAAAGGGTGTCAGTTTCAATTTGAAGTATTGTTACTTATTTAACATTTCGTTCTAAAAATGAAGGCATTTTTAAAAATATGTTCAGCTTCTTAATGTAGAAATAGATAAAACAAAGTATTTAGACCCCAAAACTTGTTTCTGTAGGTTGTCGTATGTGGGTCTCTTGATTCAGTAACATTTAATGAATGATGACTAAAATATTGATGATATGATATGACATGACTAAAATGCAGAGAGCAAAATACAGCATGGGTACAACATTTATGCCTAATTTGTGTGATATTAATATATTAATATGACCAATAAAATGAATAGATTTTTTACAGATGGTCACACTTTTAAAGTAGGTTTTATGTTTATTCTTCTAATAATGCATCTATAATAGGGTCTAGGTTTTGTATTTCTGGGCCTGTATACTGTATTTAATAGCTATTCTGATAAACAAACAAACAAACAAATAGTAAAAATGGATTTGCTTTTGGATTTGCTTCTGCTGTTTAAACAAAGTAAATGTTTCGTTGATAAAAATCTATTAATTTTATGTGATGAATGTGATATATACTGTTTTCATTGCGATAAACTAAATTGTTGATTATTGCTCTTTAGCAAACTATCAGACTGTTACAAACTGTAACTTTAATTCTTTGTTTAAGTATTATTATTTCTTAATAATGGTTCACGAACTCACAAAAGGCAGCGGATGCCGTTGGGCTTCTAAGAAACCTGCAGTTAACTGGAACACATTTTCAGAAGAATGTTTCTCAGTGTAAAAAATGTTGAACCTGCTAAGCCAAAAGGAGGAACCTGTACCCACAGACTTATTGCGTACTGTAGCGATGTCTCAATAGGACTCGAGATAAAATGAAGTGATAGTCGAAGACCTTTCGAAATGGCCCATCTTTATCTCTTCATGCACACCAGTGCGCGTCCAGTGAGACTTCTTCATATTATGGTGACTAACTAAAGTTGTGAAGGTGAGGGCACTTGTCCTGTTTGTGTGTCTCTGTCTGTGTATCTGTGTGTATGTGTGGCAGTAAAGGGAGAGAAGACAGAGGAAAGGGGGATGTTGGGTAGCGGAAGCTCTGCCGAGTGCTGATAAGAGCTTCACTAGGTGCTCAAGCTAACTGCTGTGGTTTCTGGCTTGAGAAGGGGGGAGAGAAGAGATGCCCATACTATCACTCAGCCACTCCGTCCATCCCAGTATGCACTGTTGCACAATGATGTACACAATACCATACAGTGTATTCTCAAACCCAGAGGTGGAAAGTAACATAGTAAAATTACTGTTACTGTACGTCAATTTAATCAAATAATTAAAAAAAGATAAAGTATCTGTCATTTACTCGAGTATTTCTTTCACCTAAAACTTTTTCATTCTCTACATCAGGCGACCTCAATTGGTGGACCGTGGTCCGAAACAACGAGGTATGTCTTATACAATCACATGGATTTATGAAAATTGTTTAGCTGAAGGCAGCTCATCAGACCAGAGATGAGCTACAAGGCTAGCAACATTCCACAGTCAGAAAGCAGTGAGCTTCATATGTCTGATCTGTTCAGAGTCCATGGTGCTAGTCACAAGCGATCATGTGAAGCGCCACTATGAAACAAAGCACAACAATTCCATCCATCCATCCATCCATTTTCATTACCGCTTATCCTATACAGGGTCGCGGGGAGCCTGGAGCCTATCCTGGGCACAATCCAGGGCACTACAGACAATTTGGAAACGCCAATCAGCCTACAGCATATGTCTTTGGACAGAGTTCCCAGAGGAAACCCCTGAAGCAGGGGGAGAACATGCAAGCTCCCTGCACAGAGGGTGGAGGTGGGATTCGAACCTCCAAAAGCACAACAAATTCAAATTGTCTTATTTTACAGTCATAAATAAATCATTAATGATTACGTATTAAAGGGTCATTTTTCACATTCAGTCATGTTAGTTTTTATCCGGACCTTTGTAAGCCAGGAATTTTAATGTAACTGGGCCTTCACAAATTTGAGCTGAATACCCCTGCACTGGAATTTACAAAGTCCTAGCCATGTTGTCAATTCGCTAATCAGACAAAGGAAGGTAGTGCATCATGATTTTACAAAATATTGCTTTTTTTTTTCAGGTATAAGTTGATCTTGCATTGATTTGCTCACCTTTCTAGATGTTCTAGGGCAATTATGGGGCACCTAGTAGTAAAAGATGCACCAAGTGCTAAGAGAAGCCCACTGGGGAAGGAATCACACTGCCCCATGCTTGCTTTATGAACATTTTCCATAGAGGAAGAACAGTGGACAGGACAGTTAATGACAGGGTTGCCAAATTGGGCTAGTTTAAGGATACTCACCAAGATCTCGTTTCACAGCAAATAATCAGAATTTAATTGAATGCATTTCCACAAGCAAGGGCAAAGTGTAAGTGCTGACAATGTGAACGAGTCCATGACGTACAAAGCCAATGTGTCTGCACCACAGTGACCTTGTTTCCCATGCAAAGGCTGAGAAAGAGAAGTAAAATGTGTGTCCCTTTTCCTTTGTGTGGTTTTTGTGATGTAGTTGGGTTGGAAATTTTGTTGAAACCTGGCAAACACACCATGATTTTCCCTCTTTTCTCAGCTTCAAAATGCCTTGCTTTTCTCCCATAGACAGCTCTCTGATCTTCATGTTGGTTTATCCTTTTTAACAACAACTGCAGTCTTCACAGGTGAAACTGAAGGCTAAAACCAAGAGTTTTCATGATATTCATGGCTATTTATTGTTTAAACGATCAATCTAACAGGATACACCTGTCAGTCATGTGTTCCAATAATTTATGCTCAGTTAAAAATTGGTTGGTCTGATACACAGCCAATAAGGTTCTGTGTTTTATGTTGTTTAAGACATCTTAAATGTGTTAAACATTGGAAATAATAGCTGAAATCCTAAACTGTCTTCTCATATTCATCTTTTGATCTCAAACCAAAATGTCTTTGGTATATAGCACAAAAAATTCATTGGCCTTGACGTTCCCGTAGTTTTGGAGGGGACTGTAAGTCAAATGTTATAGGTTCTCTACTTAATTTTGTTTGAGGCTATATTGTTGTTTTTAGCACCTCTGCTCAAACCTGAACTGTACATGTGAATGAAATCACTGTAAACATATACACACTACTCAGATGTGCTTTTCCATGAGACATAATATGTAGTAAGGATTAAAAAAAAAAAAAGGCAAGCCATAAAATATGGGAGATTGAATGGTGGTGGAAACGTCTCCGTATTACATGTATTATCTTACACTCTGAATTATTATTGCCTAGGAAATAAATGAAATAAACTTGAACACACATGCACATATTTTCCATTTTTCCCAGCATAAGGCTAGGATGAACTTTCCCAACATGACCACAAACCGAGGAAACAAATGCTCTCATTGTAATTAGCTCAGAAGGGTTTTTTCCATGCATTCGAAAAAGCAGCACGTTCGATCACATCTATTTGCGAAATGCTCTCTCCTCTCTCAGGCCACACATATTTAGGTCCACACAACACCATTACACGACATACATAAAATGTGGGATTGTTAATAGGGTTTGCAAGGAGGGACGAGGAATAGTTTGGCAGGGTCACTGCGAGGGTGTGTGAATTCCCGTGGTCTGCGCTGGGCCGTGCAATGCAAAAGATAAGAGAAGTAAGTGAAGTACGAGGCCACAGGAGTGCAGCAGGAGATGGTCATTTGTGGCATATGTATGGTACACTACATAAGTTATAATGTAGTATAATAGACAAGGAAAAAAAAAAAACAAAAACAGGCAGGATACCCCGTGACCTAAAGTAAGCCGGAGTGGGTGTTTAGCTTGGAATGAGCCGAATCCCAAACCACTGTGGTCGCTGTAATAGCGAGCTGGCTTTATGTGTGTGTTTGTAGGTGGGTGAATAGGGTGGGTGGGTGCTAGGAATCGGGCCTCGGGAAGTCCCATCTCTCTGATTACTGGCAGGCACGCACTCCTGTGAACGATGTCAGCCACCTACATCCATCACTGCGGTGCGTTAAGGCCACAATAAGAGATTTGTAAAAGCTATTTCGGTCTCAGATTTATGGTATCACATTTATACACTCCCACCAATTCTCGAAGCTTACACATTTTAGAAACCTCATTTTCCAAAATAGCGGAGAATTTATTTGTAAACAGTGAAACATGCAATTTGCCCTTGATATTTTTTTTTTTCGTATTTATTTGTTTTGTCAAAAGACTAGTTCTTGTATCTTGATATTGCCCTATGAACAGGGTTGGAAAGCAACAAATTACATGTACTCTCAGAAACCTTTACACACAACAGAACTAACAAACCTAGCAAGCTACTGAAACACCAACAGCATTTGGCTAAGATAGCTAGCCAGCTAACGTTACCTTTCTTTAGATGTTATTGATAATGGAGGTGGGGTTCACTTCAGCATAGCTTGAATGTAAGAACAGAATAGAAAATAGCACTTTTTCGGATTAGTTGTGACATGAAAAAGAAAGAAAAGAGTCATCTGTAAAGTACTCAAGTAGTTTTTCAACAGATGACTCTTACTTGAGAACTTTTAGTTACTCATGCACCCATCAGCCATAAGATTAAAACCACCGATAGGTGACGGGAATAACATTGATTACCTCATTACAGTGGCACCTGTCAAGGGGTACAATATATTAGGCAGCAAGTGAACAGTCAGTTCTCGAAGTTGATGTGTTGGAAGCAGGAAAAAGGGGCAAGTGTAAGGATCTGAGTGACTTTGTCAAGGGCCGTAGGTATTGTGATGCTCTGTGCAATGTTCTGCTGAGAAACCTTGGGTCCTGGCATTCATGTGGATGTTACTTTGACACGTATCACCTACCTGAACATTGTTGCAGACCAAGTACACCCCTTCATGGCAACGGTATTCCCTAATGCCAGTGGTCTCTTTCAGTGGGATAATGCGCCCTGACACACTGCGAAAATTGTTCAGGAATGGCTTGAGGAACATCACAAAGAGTTCAAGGTGTTGAATTGGCCTCCAAATTCCCCAGATCTCAATCCGATCGAGCATCTGTGGGACGTGCTGGACAAACAAGTCCGATCCATGGAGGCCCCACCTCGCAGCTTACTGGATTTAAAGGATTTGCTGGCGACGTCTTCGTGCCAGATACCACGGCACACCTTCAGAGGTCTTGTTCCGAGCCGTTTTGGCGGCACAAGGGGGACCTACACAATATTAGGCAGATGGTTTTAATGTTATGGCTATCACTCATTTATTTTGCAGATAGGTTCCAAAACATTAAATGTAGCTATAAATGAATAAAAAAAAAATTTTTTTCATCATTGAGAAATTGCTGTGGTGTAAGAGAAATAAAACACAACACTGTGATGTGCTTTTATAGGAAAATAATCAACTATTGATTATTGAGTGGAATCAGCATAACACCTCCCCACCACTGATCATTTTCCTATAACAGCACACCCTGTCATGTTTTATTCCTCACTTTGTGACATTTCCTACAATGCCCATGAGTAATTAGACAATGAAACTCTTCTGCTGCAACACCCAGGATTCAAAACGGAACAATGACGTTAAAGTGACTTAAAGCACAATTAAAGCTGTCAGTTTCAGTTTCGTCCATTGCCGTAACATTATTAATGATTAACGACTCGTATAGTTCTTCCTTTTAACATTTTAACATTTCAGTCTCAAAGCTTCCATGCTGGAGGGTCGAATACCGCCTTCCTCCCTGAGCTTTGGGGGGTTTCCTCTGAGTACTCTGGTTTCCTCTCCCAGTCTAAAGACATGCGTGTAGGCTGACTGGCATTTCAAATTGTCTGTAGTGTGTGGATGTGTGTGCGATTGTGCCCTGTGATGGGTTGGCACCCCATCCAGGGTGTCCCCCGCCTTGTGCTCTGAGTTCTCGGAGATTGGCTCCAGGCTCCCACCCATTCCCTGCGTAGGATAAGAGGTATGGAAAATGGATAGATGGACATTTGATACCACTCTTTCAAAGACTTATACTACACTACATCCACTTTTATTACTTCCTGGATTCTTCTATGGTGTACTGACGGTCTTAATTATATTAATATTAATATCATGGGCCTGCTGTGAACTTGGACAGAGTGCCTGTTCAGAGCTTAGCAGTCTCTAATGACAGTGCAACGTTAGATGAAGTAACAAACCAATTGGCTGCTGCCTCCCTTACCCTATTTAAGTTCCACTTCAGCTACATGAGCAGTCTTTGGCATAAACAGACACCTTTGTGTGTAGCTAATGATTGCGGATGGCAGCACACCTGAATGCTCTTAAGTGGTGTAATACAGCTGTCTCTGTCCACAGTGTTATTGAGAGGTCTGTAACACGATAAGGCAAACGGCTCAGTGGCACTGGTCAAATGAAATTTAGCCTTTCAGATGAACGATGGTGAAGCGCAAATCTCAAATCTCAAATCTCAAATCGCATCCTAATATACCAAGCTGTCATTTATCTATATATTTATGTATTTATTTTACAGCCAAACAATTAGTTCAAGCTTGCGTACTTGGCACTGTGAGAAGAGGCCAAGGACTCAGACGGTCACTAGCTATGTAAAGACATGCTCTCGGTCCCTCCACCTCCACTTTCTCTCCCTTCGTGGCTGCCAGATATAGGAACAATGTGGCCTTTCTTACCTGTCAGAGGTGTACATTCCATCCGTACTAAACCAAGTCAGAAAGCAGTAACCCCCCCCCCCCCCCCCCTTCCACTCCACTCCACCCCACCTTACCCCTTCTTCACACAGGTCCTCACAGCAGCGCCAGATTTAGTTCCAGGTGCTTCAGCATGTGTTCTCCGTTCCCTAACCACATCCCCTCTTGGTGGCTTGGTGGCTTTTCTTCACGGCATTACTTTAGGTAAGCTTCATTTTTGATCCCCCTCCCTCCTCCCCTCACCTCACCTCAAAGCACATGTAATATATCTAAATAGTTGGTGATCACGTGCCAATTAATCACCATCATGAGAGTTTAGATGCCCCAGAGTCTTTATTTTGGAGAGGGAAATGGGAAGGGGGGTTGCAGGGTGGCTAGTGATGGACTCTTGCATTCGTGACATAACTGTTTGTGGTTGTTTTGTGGGAAACATAAATTTAGGAGGTCAAAGTGTGAGAGTTGCACTAAGGACACGAAGAGGGCAAAACTGTGTGGGAGCTTTACAGGAAAGCTGCTTACATCACCCTCAGACCCATCCCATTTATGCAAGTAACAGCCAAAGCAGAAGAGAGAGAAAGAGAGTGAGAGTGAAACAGAGAGAGAGAGAGAGAAAGAGAGAGAGAGAGAGAGAGAGAGAGACAGACAGACAGAGGTCGCTCACATGTACTTCTCAACTTCAGAGCTATCAGTTATAAAATGAGTACCAAACAATTAAAGACTGATTTGTGAAGCTCTGAACTTCTGCTGAACTTCAGATCCAACGTTTTGGCTCGCAGGATAATATGATAGCTCAAGATATTTTACCTGAGCTCATGGGTCCAAAGAAATGCTACTAAGGTATGTTAACTCTCCATTCCAGTTTAAATGATATGCATACAGAGGCCATATTCTGTAGTGATGTATATGTTTTAATGAACTCTTAGACTTACACACACACACACACACGCACACACACACACACACACACACACTTTTAAACCAGCATGGCATGTCTTACTGCTGTAAATTACACTGCAAATAGGTATGTTCTATGTTTCATCTGTGCTTATGCCATGCTGTATATTTACTTTGTCTGTGTTTTTTTGAGTTGATTAATGGAGGGACACGTTTCTGGAAATATTCTTCGTTTCATGTTACGTTTTACAAACAATACTTAAGACTTTTTGACAAAGTAGACATTTGCGAACACAATATCTGAACACAATATGAACACAGTTGGTGCCTGAGACTATGCTGGGAAATATTTGGAAAGGAGATGTCCATCATATAGACTATATTATGTATTCAAAATTTGAATTAGATGTATTAGTGTATGAAAATGTTTTATTTTTTTTTATTTTTACAAGTGCTACTGAATGACATATGCATGACTTATAACGTACACTTTCTGTTATTACTGAACTCCCTCGTCTGTGCTTATTGTTGAGACTTTTACACATTTACTTGGAGTTTTTAGATTTCAGTATGAGCTAGTGTATATGTGTGTGATCAGGATATCACACCTGATGTTGAAACAGGGCTACTCTGTGACAGATGTACTATGGCGAACTGGTCAACGGAAATGCTACAGACAAGGTGCTCAATGCAGGATGTAACACTTTCATTTTTACTATATTCGCCATAAGGGGAAAAAAAAAAAGATCTTTGTTGCATTTTGATATCACCCCATCAGATATGACCCTCAACAGTTTTGATCTTACAGTATTACAGTGTGCTCTTGTTTGCAGCAACAATTCTGGACTCTCAGATATAATACTATTAAAATTTCCTGTCAACATGCTTTTAAATACTTTTCCTGTAACTCTGTGGTTAGGCCCCATGGTAGCGTTTCTGTACAGCAGCCTGGTTCCCAACAGATTGTCTTATCAGGTTTTGACATTACTCCTCAAAAAGCTCAGCTGATAGACCTAATACAACCCAACGGAACTCTGCACGCTTTCACATTCAGAGAACGTCGGAAGAGCCACTGATGTATCCAATTTTGGAACTGAATTGAACTTTCCTACATTTGGATATAGTTTCGTTATATTTGTCTCATGTCCCCTTTTGAGGTACAGCAGACAACATACTGACTGTTTCCCCCGATCTTGTTCACTAGAAATGTTTTTTTGAGTACTCCTTTAAATTGCTGCACATGATCACAAAATATGCAGGGAAAATAGTGGGGAAAACTTTTCCTTTAACTCACCACTAAGGCCAAGAAACTGATTATCTTTAAGTTTCAGAGTTTTTTGCAAAGAGAATTCACTACTACAGCCAAGAGCTGAATTGTCTTTGCAAAAAATTCTAACTAAACGATGAAGCTACCATTAAATACAGTAGTAAAATGCAAACTAACTGTGCAGACCATCCATACTGAGTTAATTAAAGCTTATAGTTACAGTAGATACAATAACCCAATACTTAATTTAACAATAACCCAATACTTACAATGCTTAAGTGTTTTTTCTTTTTTTCTTAAAAAAAAAAACAATTTATATTAAAAAAAAGATCAATGTATATATATATATATATATATATATATATATATATATATATATATATATATATATATATATATATATTAAAAACAAAACATTTTATATGCACACTTCATGATGCTTCTCTTGTAAGCAGTAAGCATTTTTTTTTTTTTAATGCTTCCTACTGCTAGTAAGATACAGTGGGATAAAATCCCTGTTACTGTTTCACAGCATGCAGAATTGTTTCAAGTTCAGTTTAATGACAGCGTGTAATCAGTCTGGACCACTAGAGAAAAAGGGTTTATCTGGAACCCTAAAGGTTTCTTCGGTCTATCCCTCAGAGGGAAATGTTAAAAGTTTTAAATAGAACCATTTAAGAAGTGAAGAAACCTTAATTATTAAAATAACCCTTAAAAATCTCATTATTGCAACATGCATTTTGTACAAAGATATTTATTGTTATTTGTCCTGCACTGTTGTGCTCATTATGCCTTGTATCTTTGCTCTTTGTATTGTTTGCACAGCTCAGGAACTTGCAATTAATAATGGCACTGCAAGTATTATACACTGTATAACTTTCTGTATGTGACAAATAAAGAACTTGAAACTAAAACTAAGGATGTTCTGTGTTAATTAGAACAACCATTTTAATGAATTCACCAAATTGTTTTTATCAAACATTTAAGTCTATTAAGTATTGTCCAGTTTCCCCATATTCACTTGTTCCTCTAGAAGATGTAGAACCCTTCATTTGAGTTTTTCCATATCAGAACCATCCAAAGAACCATTGAATGTTTCTTTTACTGTAATACTGTATGAAAAGTGTAATTTACGTGTTTCTTTGTATGAAGATCGCACTGAATATTACACAGCACATATGCAGCACTTTACACATTATATTTGTGTTCTACTCCGTTTCATAGTATTGTAGAAAAAGTAACTATCTATTAACTAACTATTTAAAGCAAAAAAAAAAAAAAAGCATTAAAATTGCCTTAGGTATTTGCTAAATTTGTTTTAACAATAATTTTATATAGTATATATATTTATACAAGAAATTAATATACAGTAACTTATTGATATGTTTCAAATCTTTGTTGTAATACTGTTTTGCACAAAATTGAACTGTTGAACGATGGTTATATATTCCAGAAGAGGACACTGCAGCTGGGGCCGTGCCTGAATGTGTTCAACCATTAACAGCACTCTTCCCTTTAGTTTCAGTTGTGAGGTGAGTCATTATAATAATTAATCAGACCCTAATGGCAGAACTTGGAAAAAAGATCATGCTAATCACGTTCACTTTTCAATGTAAAAGATGTAACAGACCATGCACGCATGAACCAGTGCAATATATTGGGGAAAACATTTTTATTAACCTGCTAATAATCTTGTTGTATTGATGTTTAAATGATGATCGTCTTTTATTTATGTTTGTCCGTAGGGACCAGTAAACTCTAACAGACTTCATGGGGGAGTGTCGATGTCTAGCACTCACAGATTCAGTGCGAGTGGCAGGGTCTGGGCCAATTATTCTCCTCAACAATCAGAGATGGACTTGACCTGGCAAGAACTAATGGCAATCACAGAACTGCAGGTCAGTCTGAGGCATTAAGTTTCTGTTTGGGTTTTTATTGGTTTTGTGAGAAAGGGAAGGGAAAAAAAAAAAATAATCAGGGACTGTCCAGGTCTATCAAAATGACCATTCTGTATCACTTCCTGATAAAAGAACACTTCTTAATCTCATTTAAAAAAAGATCCATCTTAATGAAAAATCAAGCCCTGTAACATTTAGCTAAAGCTGAATTCCTCCTAAATGCAGCGATTCCGTTAAGATGTGCAACAATAGGCCAATTGAGTGACGCAAGGATAAAGACAGATAGAACGAGGGTGAGTGCAGTAGGTTGCCAGCAGCCCCCTGCGCAGCACAATGGCCATCTGTTTCTATCTGAAACCCGAGCAGACCTAAGCGAGCCCTGCATAAGCTACGGGTGGCACATTCGTGCAGGTGGGCTGATGTTGTGATCTGTAACCTGTAGGCGACTTCTGAAAAGGCCCCTTCAGTCTAAGCCGTTCCCCTTGTAATCCACAACGGACAGCTGAATGACAATAACTTCAATTTGCAAATATAGAGATAAGATGTGATCAAGAGAATAATACCACATAGGTGAAATTGCCAGAGTAAGGACATGAGCAATTAAACATTTTGTTGTTTTGTTGTAGGAATTTGAGGTCCCCAGTGAGAATCCATTTGAGGCTGGTACATATCTCCCCCCCATGGAGCCAGTGATTCATTATGGGAGTTGTGGGATGAACCTGGCAGAACCTAACCCACCCACCTGTCACACAAGCCCTGCTGCTGCTTTTGAAGTTGGGTATGCTGATGCAATATCCCCATACCAACGCCTGAACCCAAACATGGAGATGCACTATGGACACAGTGGGTGCCAGGCTACCAGATTACCACCAAATGCACCACCTCTTCAACCCCCACTCATGAGCCTCTTGGATCCCATGAACACCAATCAGGGACAGGGGAAAAACTGCAACGGACACCCAGACGATCTTGAGTCAGACTCTGGTCTTTCTTTGGGCTCAAGCCCACCACTTGCCTCACCTGAGAATGAAGTCCATGGGACACTTACATACTTACCCCGAGAGAGCTATACTGATGGTGACGTAGACTGCATTGGGGACCCATGTCACATAAGACCAAACCTAAATGCTCCTGTGGATTATTCACACACGTTTGGCTCCTACTCTGGACATTCCTACTTTCCAGTTGCACCAAACCCACATGCCCAACAGCATGTGCCTCATTCACATCAGCACATAGCCATGAAACCACAGCTTTTTCCTGCAACTCTGCATGATCCACATGCAAACCACTCAAGCACATCAAGAGCAGTCTCTTTTCAGTCACCACACCCCAAAACAAAAGAGGCTGGAGTATCTGGGCCTCTCACCAGGGACGAGAGGAGAGCAGTTGCTCTCCAAATCCCTTTTCCGCTTGACAAGATAGTCAATCTGCCCGTAGATGACTTCAACGAGCTACTGAGCAGACACGCACTAAGCGATGCCCAGCTCACACTTGTGCGGGACATCCGCCGCCGTGGCAAGAATAAGGTGGCGGCGCAGAACTGCCGGAAGAGGAAGCTAGAAAACATTGTGCACCTGGAGCATGAGCTGGGCCAGCTGAGGGCCCGCAGGGAACATCTAGCACGAGAGAGGCTAGAGTTCCAACAAAACCTCACCATGCTGAAGTGTCGTCTCTCTGAACTTTACGCTAAAGTATTCTCCCAGTTACGGGATGAGGAAGGACACCCATATTCTCTGGAGGACTATTCGCTGCAACAAAGTAATGATGGTAACCTTTACCTACTGCAACGAAACAACTCATTTGACGGTGAATAAATGAGGGTCTTACAATTATTAAGTACATGGTTAAAAGTTGGATGTCCCAAAAACATTATATATGCTATAAGCGTTTTTAGGGGTCATTGATGTAGCAAACCCAAAAATCATCCTCAGGGCCACAGCCAAAGACTACACAGCATGCTGGCTACTTTCCTTCGCAAAATTAAAGTGGTCCAACTCTCATGATACTATGTACATATAATTAAGCATTAACTCAAAGGAATCATGCGTTTCACCACTTTAAAAGCTTTATTTACATAGTAAAAAAGTTAATTACACAGTAATTACACAGAACTCAGAAAAAGAGTTCATTCCCACGTCATCGCTTTGGTCCTAAAACAAACAAAACAGAAGAGACAATAAAACGTTAGCATGTAATTAATTACATCTCAAGCATCACAATAGAGGAAAACAATTACCTTCACAGTGCCTGAAGAAAACAGGCAAAAATCTTCCATTTCAGGATCAGAAATGCTTTGCATCAAATTCCTAGAAGGCAGACCAAAACATTTGCCAGTCAATACACAGACAAGAACACCGCATGCATTAATCTTAAGGGACAGAATCGAGTTACACTGTTAAGCAATGTACATTTGTACCAGTTCGTTCTACTCTGTAGTTACTTTCCTGTTTTTTTTTTTTTTGTTTTATTAGGACACTGAATGCAAAGTTCAGAATACTGTACTGCATCTACAATGAATAAAATAAGTTGTGTCCAGTGGTAATGGAGAAGTCTGTTCTTACCTACTGGTGGCAATAAAGCTCTCTCCTAGTCTTTCAGAGACGACCTGTACTCAAATGCTCCCTGATTCTTCTGATGGCGAAGGTCTTCCTACTCCTCTCTCAGCTTGTTTCCATGGCTAGTCATGGTAGTCATACAAGCTAACCTGCTTCGTCTTTACCAATCTAACCAGCAGGTGGCCAGCGTTTGTGCTACAGATGGCTTGGCAGAGATCTTGCATTTCAACACTGCTGTAGAACATTTCCCTTTTTAAATAGTCTGCAAGTTTCCCCTGCCTGGACTGTGTGTCAAAAGAATTCTATCATTATGGCACAACCACCACTTGAGATGTATAGCCAGCAAGTCTTCTCCACAATGCTATGCCTGACTATACAACTCAAGCCCCCAATAATCCCCAGTGACTACAAAAGTACACTTTAAAAAAAAAAACGAAGTTGCTTTATTTCTTGATTTTGTTGGTGTTACACATAATTAGGATCGCGGTTTAAAGTAATTCTACACAAAAGCTTCATATGGAATGCATCCCATAAAGAAAAATATAAAAAGCCTGACAACCATACACAAAAACAAAAGTCCCTCTTGTGCCAGCGCTACTGTACATCTCTTCTGAACGGCTGAGCAGATCTAGGGAGTAAACCTGCCGCTGCCCTGTCATTCCACTTGCTCTCCTGTTTCCTCTCCTAAGTACTGAGTCCTGTTGAATATGAACAACAATGTCTCTTAGGCTTCCACAGAATTTGTGTATAAATATTTGTCATCCAGTAGAAGACACTTTGCCCAATGGACATCTCAATATACAGTTACAACTGTAAAAACCACAGAAGACACAAACCTTTAAAAGGACTTAATATCGTCTACCACCAGAGCCTCCACCATAGCCTCCACCTCCTCCTGAGCTACCCCCATATCCACCTGAGAAATAGAAGGAAAAAAAAAAAAGTTAGCTCAAGATTGAGAATTCTGAAGAAATTTCTCAAGTGTAGTTAGGTATTAAACTCACCACTATATGGGCCGCTATTCCTGCCTCCTCCTCCACCAAAGTTTCCTTTCATGGGGCCAAAATTTGACTGTTGGTTATTGTAGTTTCCAAAGTCACTGTAGTTGCCGCCGCCACCACCGCCACCTCCACCAAAGTTACCTGTGCATAAGAAAAAAAATTCACAATCAGGGAAACGGGACAGAACCAGACTTTCTGATCAGATTATTATTATTATTTTTTTTAAAAAGCCCTGAATACTGAAAGCATAAACTCACCACCTCCAAAGTTTCCACCGCCGTTGTTATAATTGTCGTAGTTGTTGCCACCGCCACCGTATCCACCGCCGCCATATCCGCCGCCGCCGTATCCGCCACCACCGTTGTTTCCATAGCCTGGTCCTCCGCCCCCATATCCTCCACCACGGTTGCCTCCATAGCCAGGACCGCCACCACCATAGCCACCTGTATAACAAAGTTTGGATAATACTTAAGGTTGGAGAACAGCGTTCTGCATGAACCTTTGTCATTTTCAGAGATCATTCAGCTAATAACTTGTCAGATCAATGCAATTTCTAGAAAGCTTAAGATTTACATACAAGGTGAGTCTTGTAGAAGTGAGTAAATGATTAGATTTCTGAGCTAAAACTTAAAGGGCTGCCAAGATGCATTTAAATGTTATTTATGCAGAGTTTATTGGGGTCTTTGCTCATAAAATAATAACTGCAGATATATCTACAATTACTTTTTATGAACAAAGACCCCCAAAAACTCTGCATAAATAGCATTTAAATAAAAAATTTAAATGCATATACACACACACCATAAACCAACTCTGACCAGTGCAAAGGAAACCAAATGGACAAAGTCACATACCATCTCCTCCAAATCCACTGTTGTAGCCATCTCCACCTCCATATCCTCCACTGCCACCTCTGCCTCCTGATCACACAGAAAAAGCATTAGAATAGGTCTAAATTGGGATCACAGCCCATTACCAACACAGTACTAATGTACAAATATCCTCACCACTGTGCAAGAATGAATGGAACACCATCACATTTTACCATCGAGCACTAAAATAAACCAAAAGCTCTGGTTGTAGTTCTGTAGTTGTAACCCGTACCTCTAAAGCCATCTCTGAATCCGTCTCTGCCTCCTTGAAAGTCATTGTTGCCATATCGACCACCAAAGTTTCCACCGCCACGCCCTATACAAAGACACAGGGGGGAAAAAATGGTTTCCTTAATTTAAATAAGCAGCTCATGTACTTACAAGATGCAACAGGAGACCAAGTCTTACCCCTCATGTTCATTGATGAATTCTGCATCTCTTGTTTAGAGAGGGCCTTTCTCACTTCCGAATTATGGCCATTTATCGTGTGGTACTTTTGAACTAGGAAGACAAAAATCCCAGCACATTAAGCCAAAATCTCAGCTGCTCAGACTTGCAACAACCGGCCTGTACGCAAGACACTTACTAACGATACGATCCACGGCATCGTGGTCATCGAACGTAACAAACGCAAAGCCTCTTTTGTTGCCAGTCTTATGATCGATCATTATTTCAATTGCCTCAATCTTTCCAAATTCCTCAAAGTAGTCCCGTAGATGGCCCTCTTCGGTATCTTCCTTAATGCCACCCACAAAGATCTTTTTCACTGTGGTGTGTGCAAAAGGTTTGTTGGAATCCTGGAAGACAAGAGCAGACACATAGAAATGGCTCAAGCCACTAACCCAATACAAAACACTTAAATTTTGGGGATGCAAGGAAAGTTTTGCACGGGAGCACTTACCTCTCTAGACACGGCACGCTTGGGCTCTACAAGACGACCGTCGACTTTGTGAGGACGGGCCTTCATGGCGGCATCGACTTCTTCCACACAGGAGTACGTGACAAAACCGAAGCCTCTGGAGCGCTTAGAGTTTGGGTCTCTCATAACCTTGAAAAGAAAGGAACAGACAATCGGCACATAGACTCACACTGAGCTGTAGCATTTAACCATAAAAGAAAAGTCGTGATCACAACTGCGAATTGTTACAATAAATACATAAAGATCTTTTTTTTCTTTTTTTAAAATAAAAAGTTGCACACAAATTCAAAACAATAACGTGGAGACTCACCACACAGTCGGTTAATGCGCCCCATTGCTCAAAATAAGAGCGCAGGCTGTCATCTGTTGTCTCGAAGCTGAGGCCTCCAATGAACAACTTCCGGAGCTGCTCCGGTTCCCGTGGCTGCTCCTGAAAACAGTTGGAATTAAATTCATCATTTTAACGAACCCTACAACAACATTAGCAAACTGCTGATCCGAAAGAGTTCAAGTTTCAAGTGTCGCGTGAATGTGCATGGTGATACGGAGAGGTGAAACAACATGGCGGCCATGATGGCTACCGACGCGAGCGCTGGCTAACAAAAGAACACACTGCAACAACCGGGACACCAAGAAATTCACAAATACAACCGGCAATATTCCACCGCCAGAAATTTCTCAAATATAACGCTAAAAACAAAAACAAAAAAACAAAACAACTACTTCAACTACTCAGCCAGCTACCGTTCTGTGTCTAAGAGGCCTAATAAACAAGCACAAGATGGCCGTGTAGTAAACACTAAGCTAAACACATAGCTAGCAGCACTACATAAAACAATCGGGATTAAAATAACACCTATGTTATACATCAATTTACCCTATATGTATGTATGTATTAGCTTGTTATATATTTACCTCCTTTGGCATTTTGCGGTTTTATTCTGACTGCTAGGCGCTACACACGCGCGGCCGAAACCGTGGGGGGTGGGGAAGACTGCGAGGACACTTTAAATCGGACGCACAAGAACCGCCTACTGTAGTCTGCGATTGGTTCTCCACTTGCGCTCATGCGCCATGAGTACCTTCTATAACAGATGACTGGCTTATAGCCCTGTCAATCAAAGAGATTTACTAGGGCGTCATATGAAATGCAACCACACTGCAGTCCCCGGGTTCATTCGTAATAGTGCAGTCACAAGACTTATCTGCTAAACAAATACATTTTTACTTAGTTTTCACTTATTTCAAATTCATTTTTGTGATTTCAGTTAATTTGAAACTTTGAATTTTGAACTCGTGTTGCGCAACTTCCACATTATTACTCTAATAATATATATATATATATATATATATATAATATATAATAACAGCCAAAGTATTTAAGTCTTCGATTGAGATGAGGCCATGGATTCTTAGATGTTATCTGCAAAATTCATGTGATAGCTTAAAGGAACCAGTGGCCAAATAGCTAGCAAGATGTTGGGCCAACTAACAGTGCGGTCCATTCCGAAATGAAACCTTCACGTGAGAGTGATTTGAAGGAGTTGGTAACAGACACAGCAGAAGCCCCTTCTAAAACAGCTGTTATTGAAAGGACAGGTCGAGCGACCGATGCTTTAAAATCCAATTCACCAGCTGCTGTCACTTCTTCTGTGTGTGTGCATGGTGTAACCGCATAAATAACCTTGAGCCTGATGTTGGTTGAGCTCGAGACAAAGTGATATTGAATGAGAGATGTAGTTATAATGGTGAACTGTTTATAAGCCACAACATGTGTTACTTAAGCTTCTACAAAAACACGATTGAGTGTAGAAAAGTTTATACAGTCATGTTAAAAAAATAAGTACACCCCATGGAATTATTTTCTTTTTTACATATTTAGACAAGCAATCATTTGATGCTCTTTGAAACTGCCTATTAATAAATATGATACACTATCAAATGACAAAATTTACATTTTGTAGTATTTTTTCACAATGAACAAAAAACACATTAGGCACATGGAAAAAGCAAGTACATCTCTACATTTATCACACCTCCAAATCCATAAAATTTGAATCAGGTGTTCAAGATTGGGTGCCAGTGATTAGAACCTGTCTTATTTATACCCCTCTCATATCTAGTGTCTGGTGTTCCCTTTGCTATTGAGGTGTGTGGTGTCATCATGCCAAGATCTAAAGAGTTCTGTAAGGCCTTCAGAAAATAGGTTGTGGATGCCTATGACTTAGGCAAGGGATTTAAAAAGATCAATTGTTTGAAATACATTATTCCACTGTAAGGAAAACAATCTACAAATGGTACAGATTTCAAACGCCTGCCAGTTTGTCCAGGACTGGCTGTCCCAGCAAATTCAGCTCAAGAGCAGACTGTTTTAAAAAAAAAAAAAAAAAAAAAAAAAAAAAAAAGTAGTCTGCAACTACCCCAAAAGTTCACAGGATCTGCAAGTAGGTCTTGCAACTGTTGGTATCAAAGTGCATGCTCCTACAATCAGAAAGAGATATTTTGACCTGCATGGGAGGCATGCCAGGAAAAAGCATTTGTAAGACTACAGTTTGCCAATGGGCATATAGGCAAAGACCAAGCCTTTTGGAATAATGTGCCCTGTACAGACAAATTAAAGATAGAATTGTTTGGCCATTGTACCAGCAGACATGTTTGCCAAAGATAGCTTTTCAGGAGAAGCACCTCATACCAACTGTGAAGCACAGTGGTGGAAATGTTATGGTTTGCGGGTGCTTCGCTGCCCCAGGGACTGAACAGCTTGCATTCATTGAGTCAATTATGAATTCAGGATCATATCAAATAGTGCTTGAAGATAATGCAAGGCTATCTGTCTGAAAGTGGATTTTCAACAAGATGATGATCCTCAGCAAACTAGCAAAACTACCAAGGACCAGCTCAAAAAAAAAAAAAAAAAAAAAAAAAAAAAAAAAAAAAAAAGAATGGAGGGTTATAGAATGGCCTCGTCAAAGCCAGGATTTGAATCCCATTGAAACGTTACATTACAACAAATGTTGTAGGGGGATTTGAAATGGGCAGATGATGCAAGAAAACCCTTAAACATATCATCTGAAAGCATATTGTATGGAATAGTGGTCAAAAATTCCAGCAAACTTATGTCAGAGACTGGTGGAAAAGTTTACAAAACACCTGCAAGAAGTTATTTCTGCTACAGGAGGCAATACTGGCTTCTGAGTCCAAAGGTGTACTTACCTTTTCCACAGAAGGTCACATCTATTAATATTTCTGTTGAATAAATGATTGAAAGAAGCTAATGTTCCTTGTGGTTTTGTTCAAGTACATCAACTTTAATAGGCACCGATTCAAAGACGATCAAATGTTTGCAGTCCAAATATATCAAAAAACTATTTTCATGGGGTGTACTTATTTTTTCACATGACCATATATTAAGTGCATTCTGAACAGCACCCACTTTTACCTCCAGTAAAATAAAACCCCTCAAAGGCATAGCATTCATGGCACAGGGCATAATCATGACCACTCTGGAATGGTCACTACATATCCATCCATTTTCTGCACTGCTTATCCTACACAGGGTCACAGGGAAGCTGAAGACCATCCCAGGGGACTCCGAGGACAATGCAGGTGCCAACCCATTGCAGGGCACAATCACACACCCATTCAAACTCTAGAGACAATTTAGAGATGCACATCAGCCTACAACACATGGCTTTGGACTATGGGAGGAAACTGGAGTAGCTAACTACATCTACAGTCCAATTTGTTCTAAGCAAACACACCTTGAGTAATATTTAGTCTCAGTGATCAAACTGCTTAAAAGCAAAGTTACAGTACAATGGCAATTACAGAAATAGCAGGCTTAAATTAAAAAAAAAAAAAAAAAGTCACAAGACGCTTTACAAAACAATAAAAGCTTTATTTTAAGCAGTAAAAACATTTCTTAAAAGCCCCCCCCCCACTCCCACCCCATCAGTCTTTGGTCCTACAACAGATAAGACAGGTTATCATTTAAAAATTGGCATTTCAAGCATCAACAAAGCAAAAGTAAACGTTTATTACCTTCACACTGCCTGCAGAAAAACAGGCAAGCATCTTCATTCTGGATCATAAATTGCATACATATTCCTAAAAAAAAGGCAAAGACCAAAAACAGCCAGTCAGAAGAAGCAAAGCCTCAAACATGCTTCTTGGTTATATTAAAAATAAAGTGGGGAATCAGGCTACATTACACTTAAAGTAATTTTTATACCAGTTCAAACAACTGCATTGTCATCAAAACAGGAGAGTAACTGCAAAGTTCAGAATACTGTACTGCATCTACAATGAATAAAATAAGTTGTGTCCAGTGGTAATGGAGAAGTCTGTTCTTACCTACTGGTGGCAATAAAGCCATTCTGTTGCTCTCTCCTAGTCTTTCAGAGACGACCTGTACTCAAATGCTCCCTGATTCTTCTCATGGTGAAGGTCTTCCTACTCCTCTCTCAGCTTGTTTCCATGGCTAGTCTTGGTAGTGATACAAGCTAACCTGCTTTGTCTTTACCAATCTAACCAGCAGGTGGCCAACATTTATTCTACTGAGGGCTTCAGAGAATGTTCCCCTTAAATTGCTGCAATTCTTTTCACTGTCTGGGCTACACAAAATTGCAACCATTATGCCCATTGATATCCCCAACAATCCCCAGTGACTAAAAGAGAACAGCTTTTTTTTTTTTTTTAAAAAAACTGGAAGTCGCTTTATTTCAACTTGATTTCTTAGAGTTACACATAATTAATAGCGGAATAAAGTACTTCTACAAAACCTCATATGGAATGCATCCCATACAGAAAATAAAAATATAAAAACGACATCACAACCACAGACGAAAACAAAACAAATAATCCCGCTTGTGACAGCACTACTGTACATCTCTTCTTAATGGCTGAGCAGATATAGGGAGTAAACCTGCCGCTGCCCTGTCAGCCCTCTCGCTCTCCTGTCTCCTCTCCTAAGTACTGAGTCCTGTTGAATATGAACAACAACATTAAGCTACACACTGCCTCTTAGGCTTCCAAAGATTTTTGTAAAAATCAACAGGGTTTGGTGTGCTTTAATTAGGACTAACTAATTAGGACTCTACAATTAAGGAGGACGGGGAGGGGGGGGTCCAAAAAAAACCCTAAACTTTATACAAACCTTAAAAGAACTTAATATCGTCTGCCTCCAGAGTTTCCACCGTATCCTCCACCAGAACCACCACCATAGCCACCACCTCCTCCCGAGCTACCCCCATATCCACCTGAGAAATAGAAAAACCATTAGATTAGGGTTGAAAACGATAGAGAAAATTATCACAGATGCAATCAACTACAAAACTCACCATATGGGGCACTATTCCTGCTGCCTCCTCCACCAAAGTTTCCTTTCATGGGGCCAAAATTTGACTGCTGGCTATTATAGCTTCCAAAGTCATTGTAGCTGCTGCTACCACCTCCGCCACCACCACCATTTCCTCCACCGAAGTTACCTGTGCATAAGACAAGAATTTAACCAGGGAATAAGGCCTTCCAAATGGTTTACAAATTCCACTAGCATTCAAAATGTAAACTCACCACCCCCAAAAGTTCCATTGCCACTGTTATAGTTGTCATAACCACTGCTGCCACCACCGTATCCTCCACCACCGTATCCTCCACCGCCGTTTCCGTAGCCTTGTCCACCGCCACCATATCCTCCACCACGGTTGCCCCCATAGCCAGAGCCACCACTGCCATAGCCACCTGTGTAACACAGTTAGGTAAAGTTATACAGGTCTTGTCAAAGTTTTAGCATAACCCTTAAATTCACAAAACGAGAGTTAAAACCAGTAAACATTTAATGCTGGGGAAAATATACATACATACATACATACATACACACACACACACACACACACACACACACACTAGTCCAGCAAGCAAATACGAAAAAGCCACGTACCATCGCCTCCAAATCCATTGTTGTAGCCATCTCCACCTCCATATCCCCCACCTCTGCCTCCTGATTACACAACGTTAACAGTTATAAATGGAGTCACATTTGGCCCCATGGTGATGACTAAAAATATATCCCATGTTTGTATCCAGCCAGCTATAAACGGAGCCACATTTCACAATCAACCCTGGGCATAAAGTTGTAATAGCTACCTCTGAATCCGTCTCTGAATCCATCTCGGGCTCCTCCAAAGTCATTGTTACCATAACGTCCACCAAAGTTTCCACCTCCACGCCCTATACAAAGAAACAGTTTGTTTAATGTAAATAAAGAACATGGCTCATGTACTTACAAGATGTGACAGAAGACCAAGTCTTACCTCTCATGTTCATTGATGAATTCTGCATCTCCTGTTTAGACACCGCCTTTCTCACTTCTGAATTATGGCCGTTTATCGTGTGGTACTTTTGAACTAGGTGGAGAAAACATGTTAAGTCAAAAAGCACATTAAACCAGTCTCTTAACAACCAAAATAAAAACTATATATCCCACTTACTAACGATACGATCCACGGCATCGTGGTCATCAAACGTAACAAACGCAAAGCCTCTTTTGTTGCCAGTCTTATGATCGATCATTATTTCAATTGCTTCAATCTTTCCAAATTCCTCAAAGTAGTCCCGTAGATGGCCCTCTTCGGTATCTTCTTTAATGCCACCCACAAAGATCTTTTTCACTGTGGTGTGTGCAAAAGGTTTGTTGGAATCCTGGAACACAAGAGCAGACATGTTTAGAAACAGACCAAGCCTCTACCACAATTCACTTAGAGTAAGAAAGTTACAGAACATGAAAACTTACTTCTCTAGACACGGCACGTTTGGGCTCTACAAGACGACCATCGACTTTGTGAGGACGGGCCTTCATGGCAGCATCGACCTCGTCCACATTGGAGTACGTGACAAAACCGAAGCCTCTGGAGCGCTTGGAGTTTGGGTCTCTCATAACCTTGAAAAGAAAGGAACAGACAATCGGCACATAGACTCACACTGAGCTGTAGCATTTAACCATAAAAGAAAAAAAATCAGGATTACTATTACAAACAGCAGTATACAAGTACTTTTTTTTGTAATTAAATTAAATGCATATTAATTCAGAACAATAACGTGGAGACTCACCACACAGTCGGTTAATGCGCCCCATTGCTCAAAATAAGAGCGCAGGCTGTCGTCTGTTGTCTCGAAGCTGAGGCCTCCAATGAACAACTTCCGGAGCTGCTCCGGTTCCCGTGGCTGGCCCTGGGGAAAAAAAAAACAGCACGTATTTATTTATTTTTTTGCGATAGCAACATTAGCAAATCCTTAAACCGCCGGCATTTAAGGCCAAGTTTTCCGCACAGCATGCATGACCAACGCGGTGAAACACATCCGCCATGTTGAACACCGGCGCCCATAATAACTAGTTAAATACACACTACCCAACCACGAAAAAAACAGTAATACAGTAACAAAATATACTAACAAGTAAACCGTATAATTTACTCGTACGGCTTACGAACACGTATAGACCAAACGGTCTGCAACATTATCCATTTTGCTCGGCTAGTCTGCAAGGGCCCATGCGGCCTAACAAGATGGCGGTTCAGCTAGCATGAGGGTAAAGTATTATAAAGAACAACACGCACAAGTGAATTCACCACCACTTCGAAATAAATTCAAACAAACACCTATACAACGCTGCAAGTCTAACATATTCCTCTTTAGCATGAGCGTCTACTTGTGCTTAAACTCACCTCTTTCGACATTGCGAACTGCACAACACACTAGTCGATGAAATCGCAGAAAAAAACGAACCGCGCCTGTACATTAAATGACGTGCCTGGGCTCCGCCTTCCGCCACCTACGATTGGTTCACGATTCGCGCTCAAACCTAACGTCACAATTATTTCGTATATGATTGGTCTATATTAACGTCATTTAAAGAAAAGGGCTAGGGCTACCAGATAGCGAGCCTATGCAACCAAACTTTACTCTTTGAGACGTGCAAGGCAATCTGTATTGAATAAGGATTTAGAACTGAAATCAAGGCTCATTTTCTACTTGTCAGTACTGTATAATAATAATAATAACAATAATGATCATAATAATAATAACAATAATGAACACATGGTATGGCTTAAATAGGGTTGCTATAATATGAAAACATCATATCTGTGGAGCACAGCGTGAATCCTGTTAATAATTGTCTACGTGTGTCTTTAAATGTTTGATTAGATGTGGTTAATGTGTAAGATTTGGTACAGAAATACAAGTCGAGGGAAAAAAAAGGTTGCATCCCAAACTACCCCCTTTAGGACATTTAGGGCACTACATAAATTGTAACAAGCCGTTATTTTTGAATCCTACATAGTGCACTTCTGTATTGCACAGGGTGGGATTTGGCATTCAGCCCGCGTGCCTTGTGTGCCATTGTGTGTTTTTGGCGCGCTGTGGCCGGTGCTGTGTGTATGCATGCACGCACGCATGTGTGTGTGGAGAGACTCGTGTGGAGGGCTGTTGCCTTTGAGAGCATCGAAGAAGACCTCTGTGTGAGTTCATTTTCTTTTAAAAACAACCAATTAAGCATTTCACATGCAATGCAACTTATGTGGACTGCACTTGACTCGGTGTTTCTGTAGAGTTGGATTCAGGTGATGTATGCGTCGTTATTTATTCATGCATTTCGAAGCCGCTGCTTTAAAAGTGTTATCTGCTTAGGCCTCTGTTTTATATAAGACTGCAATCAGGAAGACCACTGAGTATTCGGAATGTGATCCGACCTTATTAATGCATTCAGTCTTATACAACAACTGTGAGATTTTTTTTTTTTTTTTTTTTATAATGAGAAGTCGAATAAGATGTAGCACGAGCGAGGCTGCTTTTACTATAGATATATTTGCTAGCACGCTAAGTAACAAGCTAACTACCAGGCTAAATCATAATGCCCCTAAGATGCATTGTGCTTACTCTATTTCAGTAGCTCTAGTAATTAAAAAAAAAAAATAAATTCATTGTTCATATCAGAATTCCTGAGTGAAGTCCTGTTTACTTGTTGGTCCGCTATTCTTTCTATTGCTACTGGCCTTTCTATAGCAAACGCGTCTAGCATATCTCACGGCACGAGTGTCTTAATATTTAGCTTGTAATAAACATTAATAAATAAACAGTGCATTACTGCAGTGCAAGTAATAACATTCAGTGCGACACTACCTCAAAAAAATGTACACACTTCTTAACTAATACGCTAACTAGCTGAGCTTGCTAGCTCTGCTCCGCCGCTATTGAAATGATGGCGGCTTCTATCAACCTGCGCTAGCATGGCCATGTTTAGCAAGCAGGGCTAGCGAGTACTTGTGCCGTTAGCCGACTAATCAATTTGACACTTTCTAATTGACCGTATTTGCAACTTTGTTCTAAGCAGACAGACCTGAAAAAAAAAAAGTTGCAACAAATATTTTAGTATTTTCGTGAACGACAACCAATTGTTTAACGTCAAATACAATATGAAAGCTGGCTAAGTGAGCTAGCTCTTTTCTTTGAGGCCCGGTTGACTTTTATGCTGGAAAGTTGTGTTTTCTTTGAGTCAGTAATAAAAATATGATAATTTATGTTTTTTTTTTGCCTGCTCGAACACATTGGATATCAATTGCCATTTTAGATGGGTTTACAATCGATTAGCTCTGAGCTAGTGGGCATTTGTGAACGCATGTCAGTGTAACTCGTTGAAGTTTCTGTGTATGTTGTGAGGAATGTATTTCTCTGCTAAAGTTTCTTATTAACAACTGTTTGCAGCACGGTTTTGATACTAACTAAGTTTGGTCTAAATTCCCCAAAAGTGCACTAATTTAGCTGTTAGGATATCCAGCTGAAAATCCCGCTGTTTTATTGGGTAACCGATAAGCATAAAACATTAGACAGAATTCCTCACAAAACAAAGCTGTTAAAGGAGCTGAAGGTGCTAAAAGTTCTGCAATACTTCAGTTTCCAACAAACAGTGTGAACGAGAATTAGTGTGAGAGATTTGGAGGGAAAAACAGAGGCTCACAACTGTAAACACACACAAACAGAGCCACTATTAAACACATAATTGTTCGCAAAGCAAAACAACAATGTTAAGCTATAAATCCTAAAGCAAGCTCATTAACATATCCGAATTCTCTTCTAACCTTTCCTTTTCAGGGGTGACGTTTGTGCCGCAGTTTTAAACAACAGTAATAACATCAGACCCAGTTGGCTCGCTTTGAAATAGGACCGGAGGTAAGCACTAAAGGATGTGAGGCACCATGATGCACTTCACCATTAAACAGCAAAACATCCCTAATGCAAACTATCCATATCCTGACCGAGTGAGTTCCTCGCGTTCCCATCACCTACATCCGCTCATGGAGCAAACTTTCCCTGGAGGATGGTGGTGACTTCGTAGGCACAAAATACTACTTTGGAAACACGTCTCATAGAGTAAACGACTGTGCAAGCGTGAGCTTGTTGATGGCGGTGCACATACGCTCAAACGCAATGTGACAGATGTGTTAGTGAAAATAAAAGGGATTAAGCTTTTTAAAAATACAGTGGCGGTTGAGTGCAAACCGTAAGTTTTTCACAGAATCTCAAACGGCTTTCTACAGCAGTGGTCACCAACTCTCTTCCTTGAGATCTACCTTCCTGCAGGTTTCATCTCCAACCAAAATCAAACACACCTGTTTTAGTTGATCAAGAACTTCTTAAGGCAATGATTAGATGGTCAGTTGGGCACGATTATGGTTGGAGCTAAAGTCTTCAGGAAGGTAGATTTTCAGGAACAGGGTTGGTGACCACTGGTCTACACCATTACTGTAGGCACTGGGAACGGTGTTCTAGTCCATTGTTATATACTGTGTATGGCACAGATAAGGTGAATGGGAAGCCATTTGAGATTTGCCCCAAGTAGATGTTGGATTTTTCTTAGAACATGGGGAAGAAATGTCACGTTAAGAAAATGCTGCTGTGGACAAATATGAACAGATTAGGGGGGTAAGCAACATGGTAAAAATGAAACACAGTTCTTAAAGACGTTTCTAAGATACAAAATATGTATGCTATGATGTCTCAGAATTGTGACAGTTTATCATGATGTCGATATTATTGTATATCATCTTATCTTAAGTTATATAAATTGCAGTGCTTTTAAATCTGCCAGAAATCAACCTTTTTCCAAAAGAATGGGGAAACTTACTACTACTACTAATACTAAATATGTTTTGTGCTGTTAGAGAAGCAATTCCAGTCAGAGACTTTAATCAGGTCAGTTCTGTGATGAGTGTGTTTGACCATTTGATGACTTCTCATGGTACTTGGGCAAGATTGGTAACTAAATGGCCTTGTCTGTGAACATTGTTATGAAAACAAGGCAGTGGAACGAAGGTGATTGCTTTGTATCATGATGTTTTAGTATTTTCACACTGTCACTGGTTTCTGGTGTGTGAAAACGATTCATTTGCTGGCAATACAGAATTTAACAGAGCTGATATCTGAATATGCAAATCTGGTCATTAAATTCACACCAATAATAGGTTCAGTAAAGGCTCTAGTTGTCTAACCCCATACAGCTCACTGAATACTTACACTAAGAAAGAGTGTATTTAAGTGGCATGCATTCCTGTGCTTGTTTCTTAATACGCTGCCTTTTTATTGCAGAGGGATCCTTTCCCTTCCTCACTCAGTCTCTCTGTTACTTGTGGGCGGAAAACAAGGTGTTTGAAGCAGTCATGGGAAAGAAGAATCAGAACCGTGAAGATGACGAGTCTGCGTCCTCGGACGAAGAGGAATACGTGGTGGAGAAGGTCTTGGACAGGAGGGTTGTAAAGGGACGAGTGGAATACTATCTTAAATGGAAAGGTTTTTCAGAGTAAGTCGTCGCCTGATTCATTTCTAATCCGTATTATTTCCTGTTGTAGGTCCTGTGTTGGCATGTGTATATTGTTTATCACTTATTTGCAGGCTAATATTTGTGCTCGCTGATTTGACATTCTTAGCAAACACAACACCTGGGAGCCAGAGAAAAATCTCGACTGTCCAGATCTCATCTCAGAATTCATGAAGACGTACAAAAAGGGCGGCAGCGGTGCGAGCACTCCAAGCAGCGGGACCAAATCATCCAGTGCAACTCCGGCTCGCACCAAAGACGCCGGCGGCAAGAGGAGAAACTCGGACGAAGAAGAGGAGGGCGGCAGCAAGCAGAAGCGGAAAAAAGAGGTGACGGGACATTTCGTATTGTTTAGCCTACATGCTGCTGTTTGGGGAAGGGGTGTGCTCTTGTCTTGTTTCAGTGCAGATTGTGAGGATCTTCAGAATGGTATATCATGGACAACAGTCACGGAACAAAATGCAACTGCAACAGTCCTGTTTCTCTAAAAGAAAATCTTGACCATAGAAAATTCTTAATTTTTTGTTTCTATGCTCTGTTCAGGACGAGATCCTAGTTGCCAGAGGCTTTGAGAGAGGCCTGGAGCCAGAGAAGATCATTGGTGCGACCGACTCTTGTGGGGACCTTATGTTCTTAATGAAGTGGTGAGTTCTAGACAGCTTCATGACGAAACGCATGTGACACCTACAGAACCATTGCATGACAATACAGAGTCAACGTTTCCTCAGCAGGTATCGAGCAGAACATTATTGCCTTTTGTTGAGGCAAATAGGTCACCAATTTACCTCTTATTGTGTTGCCTTTAGTGCAGTTTGTTTTAAAAGGGTGTACTATTCACTTACAGAGCCTTCAGAGTTGTTATTTATAAGTGACAATTACTCCTAGGTGAAGTGAAGAGTGAAACACATTGTTGAAATGTATATGCATATTTATTTCACTTAGATGTGAAGGTGGGGTAATGTATTTATTACTGGAGTACACTTTTCCTTCAGACTAAAGACACTCCAGGAAGTGGTCTTTTCTATTGACCAAGTATCGGTCCAGTTAAAAACACAGATCAGTAAAATGTAGACAATGTTTCTGAGAAACAATGCCTACATACATGTAATGGTCATGTAACCTTTAGAACACGTGCCAGAGTCACTTTGGGTTTACGTTAGCGTAATCGCAAACATTTTTGTGGGCAGAGGTTTACGGCATTTCACCTGATTGGTAATGAGAAGTGAATTATAAAAAAACAACTGTTGCCAACTAAACGGAGGTCTTCCTGCGGTTTTCCGCCAAAATAAAAGCCGCAAGGTCTAACGCATAAAAGTGAATTAAGTCAGTAATATATTACTATTGTTATATTATTGTAATATAACATACTATTATGTTATTACTATTTGTACCCCCAATTAAATTTGATTATTATTAATAATAATTTATTATTCATTGCAATAGTAATATTACAAAATTGCAACTTTTTTTTAATATATTTTTTTCTTTACAAAAATGTATGTACATTTATAACACTACTTGTTACATTACCCTGGCATTAAATTAGAAAAAAAACTAGTAAACACTGCTGCGAGGGGGTTTCTAATACAGCTGCTGAGGGAGTGATGGTAAATTTGACATCTTTTCCTCTTCTGACTGCCGTAATCCCTTTTTTTTTTCTTTTTTTTTTTGAGCCTAGGTTAAATCTTTAGATTTTTATAGTTTTATGCACTTTAGTTTAAAAATAAATGCACTTTAACAGCCAGGCTTGTTTTTGCCATAAACAATACAACATGGCGCTGTTTGGTTTGTATTTATTCGTTGCGAGCTCTATTGGACTGTTGATTTAAAAATCTGGTGTTCACAAGTATTTTCCCCCTAACTGAAATAATGTCTTTAGAATTTGAATATAATTAGAATTTTGGAAATATTTAAGTGAAAATTATAATTATCAGTGGCATACAGTGGTCTTAAAATGACTTTCATTTATCGCAGTTATTTCTAGGACAACATATCGTCCAACAAAAGTAGTTATTGTGACAGGCCTAGCTGTAAGGTGTACAGTGTAAGGTGCACATGAGCTGGATTTGCACAGGGAGTCTAAAACAAACTCGCGCTGTCTCCACAGGAAAGACTCGGACGAGGCGGACCTTGTGCTCGCGAAGGAGGCCAATCACAAGTGTCCCCAGATCGTCATCGCTTTCTACGAGGAGCGTCTCACTTGGCATGAGGATGGAGAGAAAAAGGAGAAGGGTGCCGCAGCTGTGTAAGGCTCCAATCCCCTCCTAGAGACAGACACGAGTGCACTCACAATCCGTCCTTTGTTATGGACCATTTTCAAAACACCACTGGCCTCCTGGCATCAGAGGTCACTTCCCACCTTCATTAGTCTCCCTTCATGTCCCATATAAAAGGCAACTCTTTATCAAACAATATCTCAAGTATTGAGGGATGAGCGAGTAATTGAGAACTATGCCAAGAGCTTGGGGAATGGAGATGTTAGACTGATGGAATCACATGGATAGTGTTTTTACCCTGTTTTGCTTGCAGAGCTCCATCCTCTTTTTCATGTTTTGAGTATTGTGTCCCAATGATATGTTTTTTTTTTTTTCCCTGTGTGTGTTGACTCGATAGTTTAGATTCCATACAGCAGTTGGTGAAATGTATTGACAGCTGATATATTTTTAAAGTGTTTTATCAGAGATCGTTGTTATGTATCTGCCGTGCTGGATTAGTCACACCAATTTTTTTTTTTTTTTTTGGTTCCCCCACCCCCCAAATTAGATGACTCCCTTTCTGGTGTATTCCTCACATCAATGATAATCTCTGAAAGAATGTCCTGAGAATGTAGGAGTATGACTGAATTTCACAAATCTAGAACCTATTTACTAGACATGAAGCATTTTATCCATTTTTATTTTTTTAAAAAACAAAGCAAATTTCTTCCTGAATAGTTCTAGATAGAAATCTGATCATGACCAGGTTAGAAACAGTGCGCTTCTCGCAACTGCTTGTGCTCTGACCGACGTATGGGGACAGTCAGTCATTAATTTTGTTAATGCTGGTGTTTTGCTTTAAGTTTGTGAGGTCATGCATCTGTGATGTTCATAACTAAGTGCTCCACCTTGTGGCCATTTGCTAAGCATTTACTCTTCATGGGGCCACCAGTTTTAACCGTAACGGGTCGTTGTGGCTACAGACTTTGTCGCACCTAATAGTGAAATACCAATTAAAATTTGGTGTGGCCTGTTTTTTGGAGTCGAAAACCTGTAACCACACCGGGCTTTCGTGGATGAAATTGAAAGACCCCTAACGTAGACTGTGACCATGTTACTGTTTGCCGCGTCTGTCCCTGCCAAGGTTCAGTTCTCAAAGCGAATCGAAGCTGAACCTGTCCTTAACGGGGTTATGAGCTCAGGTGTTTAATTGTAAAGCTGTGTTTGTAGAGCCACTGGACAATAAATTTAAAAACCCAATAAACTTCCTGACTTTCATTGACATGACAGAGCTACTGATTCATCATCACGGAGAATGTAGTCAGACAAAAAGAACTGAGATTTGTTTTTTAGATTTTGATTTTCTTAGCTTCTTCTTTTCGCATTATGTTTAGACAGCGAGGTGAAGTGTTGGGAATAGACTTCATCAGATGTGCTATGGACTGCTGCGATTTAGATACTGTAATGACCATTACAGTCTGTGTGTGTAGTTTAAATCCCAATTAGAGAAGTCTGTTCTTTTTCTTTTCAGATTTCTGAATGGAAATGACTATTGCCTACCCGTCAATGCAGTTGTCTATATATCTCACTTTCAAATGTACGGCCTGACTTTTTTTTTTTGTTCTCTTAATCTCATGTTATTGGAAGCACCCTCCCGTTTCTGCTTGTTTCATCAGATATTCATGTGTTTTCAGAATAAGATTTTGATGTCTTTGACCTATAGATTTTTTTAATGTCTTGTATCAAATTGTAGTAAACCTAGTTTTCCACATGAATTTGATAGTTTTTTTTATTTTAAAGCCACAATACAACAAATCATGTTTTGATTTGATAGTTTACAGGCAGACTTGAAAGCTAACCGTGTTTTGCTAAACAGGTGAATTTTGGATCATAAGTTTAAGAACACAAGTTTAAGGTTGAACCTTTCCAGCAGATGGTGCTATTCGGCTACACTCTTATGTCCAGACCAAATCTCAACACAGCCCATAATATCATATCAAACTGTGCTGGTGTTGGATGTTATTTGTTGATTTGATTACTTGTGTTGGTGTAGAGAACTGTAAATTGTCCTATAACAAAAACTGAGATCACTCAGCAAAAAACAAAAAAAAACATCTTTGCGTATGTACATGTAAGGACCAAAAAAGGAAGTTTGAGAGGTTTTTTTTTTTTTTTTTTTTGTATTTTGTTTTTTGGAATTCCATGGACGCTTTTCTTTGAATGGTTTTCCACTCTCTTTACGCACACAGTATAGCAGTAGCTATACACCATGACCCAGTAGTACAACTTTTGACATTTGGTCTTAATATATATTTCTCACGGTGGCTATAATTGATATTCTTGGAGAGCGTTTTATAAATTAGCCCACACAACTGCTTACATGTGAAATATCTTTCTCACAGCTGTGTTTGTAAGTGTAGAATGTTGCTGCGGACATTCAGTCAAAACTGTCAAATCAAAATAAAGAAATTATAAATAAGACCGATTGCTGTGGCAACAGATTTGAGATTCAGAAAGACAAGTCTTTCATGGTTCATTTCAGGCAGAACGAATGCAATTTTTTAAAATTCTGTTTATTTATTCATTTCTTTATCTAAACATTTATTTAAATTTTAACTTTTTTTTTTACACATTTTACAAATGTTTATTTATTTAAACATTTATTTTGTTTTTAAAAAATATTTATTGGATTTTTTTTAAACATTTTTAAAATTTTGTTTTTTGAAGTTTTGGTTTGAATTTTATATTTTGAGTTTTTGTGTTTTACGTTTTGTGTTTATTCTTTGACTTTTATTTATATATATTTTGAGGTTTATTTTTGTTTTTGTCGCAGAAATTAACGCAAACTCCGCAATATTCAGAGGAGCTTGCAATTTTTCAAAATTACCAAGGATTTTCTTCAGATTTGGGCCAAGACGCATCATGTGATGTTATCACAATGCGCATTCAGAGAAAGCCCTGTTCGATTCACGTTCGTTGAACATGAGTACAGCTAAAAGGTCTCATTTACCAACAAACATCACTGTGAGAGAATTTTGTGCAATTGCAGTTTCGCCAATTCGAGTAGTTTTCCACAAAAAACTCTTCAAGCTGCATCGCAAATTTTGAAGAAAAACAAAACCGAGCATTTTTGGCCGCAACAATCACAAAAAAACTACATAATCCTGTACAAACTGTAATATGGAACAACTCTATCAGCCCTAATGTGTTTGGGTGGCCTGTTGCTCCTCTCACCTCTGTACAGCTCAGAGCACTAAAGACAAGCAATCTTTCAGTCCCCCCATTTTTTCCCCCTCCAGCTTTTATGCATAGATGGTTGCTTTCCTGCCTACCTCACTGGCAGTGGAATTTTCCAAAGTGAGGGGGGAAAGGAGGGTGAGAGAGAGAAAAGCTGGATTGCTCCAAATGGAATGCAAAGGTCACCAGTAAATTTGCAGCTGTGGGGAGCTGAGGGAGTGCGAGGCAGCATGCTTTATGGAGAGCTGGGCCTCTCCGGACGCACCGACGTCTCCACCTGGAAGAGAAGCTCTCTCCGACGGGCTGTATCTGCAGAAAGAGAGAGAGAAACAAGGGTGGCGAGCCAACCGATCTGGAATTTGGAAAGAAAAACAGCCATTCAGTCATAGCGGAGAGTGTGAGACTGTGTGTGTGTGTCTGTTTATGTGGACCAAATGTTCCCATTTGATTGAGAACCAAGAATATTTTAAGATAGAAGATCTGGAAATGCAAATAAGAGAAATTAAGTTTTGGTTTAGATGTAGGTATAGAAGCATTTATCTATACACTACTACATGGTACAAAAGGAAAAGATTTTATGCATATGATTACCTTTTTTTAATTAAAAAAACAAAACTACTAGGCAGCTGGAATTGAACTAGCTTGGTGAGATGAAAAATGAGATTGCGTGAGTGCGTATGTGCTTATTTACTACAGTCTTAATAGCCTCACACAACAGCATAAAACAAGACTGAGCGTTTGGGTTTTAGTATGTTTATTCTCAAATTAGTTTGAGCTCCTTTACAAATCCACCCCGCTAAAACTGCAGCCTGGATTGCTAGGTGTTTATGAGTGTTTCGTCAAGAGCCAGCATGACTCAAAGCGGGGATGCACAAGGAAACAGTTTGTCTCTGCAACCTTTCGACCAAATGAGCTCCGCTGGGCTTTGCTGGGCTTCGGTGCCACTGTGCATTAGCCAAATGGATGAGTGTCGAGGGGGCTGGCAAGCAGCTGTGGCGGGGGGCTCGAGTCCAGGGAAAGGGCTGCTGCAGAGGGCGGCATTAACACTGCAGGTCTTTCTTTCTGCACACACACACATGCACACCGTCTCTCCACACAGTGCTTGGGTTCCAGTACCTCACTGTTTACTGACGTGAGAAACAAAAACAGAGCTGTTTCCTCCCAAATCCCTTGACTGAAATATATTATCTGCTTTTTGACCTTGAACACAACTTTACCATGAGCAGAATTTGCGTAGTGTTATACTATGATGCAGTACTCCGTCTCTTGCTAGTACAAGGTCGTCCATTCATGCTGCTTCTTCTGGACACCATTGCGCCTCAATCCCGGTAACTTCCTGATCTGTGCACGATGGTGCAGCGCCACTGCAATTTGGGTGCCAGCCATGTTCAAAGTGCAGCAAAGCATTGAGACAAAAGCCCTCGTGCTCACACAAGCCCCTCCCCACCCGCCCTTCTTCCCCTCCTGCAGCCGAGGGAGCAGGAGAGTTATGGCCGTCATAAAAGGCAGATAATGCATTGTTAACTAATTCTGTCTGCTCGAAGCTGATGTATCAAGCACTCTAAATCTCCACGGCTCCAATAAAATGCAAATGTTAATGCCTGCCGTGCGTGAGCCGATACGGTTCGGGGTCCACATGCTGCGAGAGGGACGTCGTAGAGGGGCCCAAGCACTGGTAACTCAGCCTGTTTGAAAGGCTAAGCTGGGATTGGATGCATAGGAAGTCACTGTAGCTTAAATAATACAGTGTGTGTGTGTGTGTGTGTGTGTGTGTGTGTGTGTGTGTGTGTGTGTGTGTGTGAGAGAGAGAGAGATAGAGAGAGAGAGAGAGAGAGCACCACTTTACTGGTATTACATGTCCATGGTTCAGTGTATAAAAGCTGGGAAAAGGACATCATAGATGGTCCAAAGCATTAGTAGCACAAATCTTTGGTAGTCTGAGCTATGAACGAACACATAGGAAGGCTCTGTAGATGAAATAATTCAGTGTGCGTGTTTGTGTTATGTGTGAGCACTACTTCAGTAGTATTACCTATCCATAGTTCTGGGAGTAAATGCTGCGAGAGGGTCGTCATAGAAGGGCCCAAACACTGGTAACAAAGCCTGTTTTATAGGCTGAGCTGGGACCGAATGCATAGAAAGGCACTATTGCTTAAGGCAGGGGTCTTCAATCTTACCCGCAAAGGGCCTGGGTGGCTGCAGGCTTTTATTCCAGCCAAATTGGTGGCACACTTCATAGTTGATTGGAGACCAAGATGAACTGAAAGTGGAATCAGGTGTGGCTCATGCTTGGTCGGAATGAAAACCTGCAGCCACCCCAGCCCTTTGTGTATGAGATTGAAGACCCCTGGCTTAAATAATACAGAGTGTGTGTGTGTGTGTGTGTGTGTGTGTGTGTGTGTGTGTGTGTGTGTGTGTGTGTGTATGTGTGTGTGTGAGAGAGACAGAGAGAGAGAAAGAGAAAGAGAGAGCACTGCCTCAGTGGTATTACCTACACAGTAAACTCTACACCAGAGATGTCATAGAGGGGGCCCAAGCACTGTTAGCACAAGGCCTGTTTGGTAGGCTGAGCTGGGACTGTGCAGGAAGTGTAGGGAAGGTGCTATAGTTTAGTAATACTTAGTAATACTGTTTGTGTGGTTGTGTGTGTGTGTGTGTGAGAGAGAGAGAGAGAGAGAGAGAGAGCACTGTTTCAGTGTTATTACATACCCATGGTTCAGGGTGTAAATACTGGATAAGGGCACCATAGAGGGGGCCAAGCACTGGCAGCACAAACCAATTTGGTAGGCTGAGCCTGGACTGAATGTGTACCTTAAATAATACAGTGTGTGAGTGTGAACTGCTTCAGTGCTATTACATACCCATGGTTCTGAGGCCACACCTCATGCAGCCTCCATGGACTATGGAATGATTGGAGAATAAATGTCAACATGTAATGCCCTGCCCACTGATTCATGGCCTGTTTCAAACGAGCTCAGGGCAAATCATTGCACCGCTTTGTATGTATTACTTACAACATTTCGCACAAGGGGCTTCAATGTAGGAATATTAATCGTGTTCGCCTCCAGGTCAGTGTAATTATCAAAATGTTGAGTGCTAAATTGCAAACGTTCGTCTTAAGGGTTTAGGTAAGCTTTACAGGAAACGATAGGGCGTCACAAATTTATATTTGTAAATATATCCATTCAATTAGAGTAAGATGCCTTAATGATTTTGCACATTTTGTATCTGCCGTTATTTATTTATTTATATATATATATATATATATATATATATATATATATATATATATATATATATATATATATATATATATATGAGACTAGGTGAGTATGAAATGGTTACTTTTCTTGTAACACTTCTTGTAACTTGCTGAGACATCTAATGTCAATTCAGATCTATATTTTAACAAGCAATCCTGCACCATCACTTAATGATGATTTGCGCTAATTCAAACTCTGGGCTGTAGAAGCTAAATTACTTTGCAGATGGGAGTGTGTGTGTGTGTGTGTGTGTGTGAAAAACAAGAGAAAATGAAAACTATGTAGAGGATGACAACTGGAATTGTGCAATGCTTTATAGCAGTGCTTATTCTAAAGTATCAAAGAGGCATGTGATAACCTTGTGATGATTTGGCCTGTAAGATTCCAGTGCCTACACACGATATGGCTCATTATAGTAAATTGCATTAAGGCTAAATAGACTTGAGATTGAGTTGAGATAACCACCAGCGTGTGACGGCATCCATGGTTTGTTTTTGAGAATCCAGAAATATAGGCAGGAAAGCACAGAAGTGACAAAAATTCACATTTTTAGGTAGAGGTTAGATGATGAACAGTAGGTTATGGATCTGACCAGTTCCTTTGTGCCCTTATCTAATGACACACACACACACACACACACACACACACAATTGCCCACATATTGTTTTCTGTTTTGCAACCCCAAGCGAAAAACTGCTGCATATTCCTGGGTTGTTTTTGGTCAGCATGGCTTCCTAAATTTATGATGTCGACTTTTCGGCGCCCGTTGCTGTGTTAAAAATCTTCTCAAGTTTCCTGACTCGTGGCTGAGAAGTGCATTATGCTCATACTCATAACAGACACTTCCGGTCTCAGGTCAGAGCCTCATGGGGCTTGAGACATGGCTTAGGACAGCCTTGAGTTTCTCAGAGTTTCTCAAGGCTGTAACCAACTTTCCTTTAAAACGAATTTTGTATTGGTTTACTCTTGAAAAATTTCCCTTTCACTTCCTTATTTACTTCTATACTTCTTCCTTTGTTCACAGATAGAATGCTGCTAACTTCATAATTGGCATTGCAGAGACTAATATAGTTAGGTGTGTTTTTTTTCTCTCACAAAAATCCTAGCTCCCTCCTTTTTCCATGGCCTACTATGTTTTTTTTTGTTGTTGTTTTTTAAAATTTTTTTTTTTAAATTTATTTTTTTTAAATCCTAACTGTCTGTGTGGGCACCTGCCAAAGCAAATTTCTCAAGTGTGAAAATATTTTTAGCTAATAGAAGTTTCTGATTCTTTTGATTTGCAGGCAGGGCCGATGGCACATCTATCTAATGGAAACCCGACGGCCCATCACATGCGTCTCGTAAAAGTGTCAGAAAATGACGAATATCACTTTCAGAGATGCACCATGAATGGAGGGATTATTCTATCGAGTGTCCGTGAAATCCCTTGGCTTATCGATGCAGGCCTGAGCTGTGATTGAAATTCCTGTGCTCCAAAGGTTTTAGCTGAAAAAAGTACCACACATACGCAACACGTGGGAAAGGGTCCATTTCAGATGCACGGGAAGTTTCCAGTTTATATATACAGTATATATATATACATATATATATATATCTAAAAAATGTTTCATTTGAAAGCATGCCTTTGCGAAACTATATCACGGCATTAAACCGGTTTGTAATAAAAATAATGCGATTTACCCACGGACATTGTTAAATGGTGTGGATATATTAGGATATCGTATGGTGCTGATATGTGCCAAGCCCACAGGATCAGAGGGCGAGCCACACAGTAACAGCACATGATATGCCTCATGGTTACGATCATCTTCATCATCCTCAGACTTCATCAAAGCTGTCACGCTCTCAGTGGGGTGAAATACAGGCAGGGCAGCCTTGCAGGAATCCTGAAACGTGAGAGAATTTGGAAAGGAAACAGATGGCAGTTTCCAGCAGACACGTACCCGTTTAAGTCTGCGGTTCTCTTTCTTTCTTTCTTTCTTTATTTTCCCCCTCCGGTTCTCACTTCTCTCATCGCTCTCTCCTCCTCCTCTCTTTCGATCTGATCACTATTTTGTCTCCATTCCCACTCTCGAGCTCTCATCCTCCCTTTCCCTTGCTTCCCATATTTCCCCCTGAAACTCCCTCCTGTAATATTTGAGCTCTGATCGAAGTGTTCCGTAGCATTTTCCAGACATTTAAATCTGTCCACATGTAGCACAGTGATGGGAGTTAAATAGCTGCATAGCTAATTCCCTAAACCATCCTTGCTTTTTTTTTTTTGCTTGATAATCCAAGACCAGCACAAGGAACCCTATATACGTAAAACGTACAAATGCATCCTTTCGCTTCTGATCTTTTGACCAATAACCAAATTTCCGTAAGTTCCATAATAGATCCAAAAGTGGATACACATTTTTATGCATGGTTTGTGGTTTAGGATGAACAGAAAACCTACTTTTCTCTGCAACTCATTTCAGGCTGACACAACTTTTTGGTTGCACATCAGTTGACTCAAGTCAACCATTTGGGCAGCTCCTAATAATGAAGCCCTTAGTGTGGTGAACTACATCATATTGTGAGAATGTCTCATTTAGACCAAAAATTTTACTTTGGGAATGCTCCCAAAGCATCTTTGTGTGTGTGTGTGTGTGTGTGTGTGTGTGTGTGTGTGTGTGTGCTCACTATGGCTGCCTTTAAAAGTCACAGCAAACTATGTGAAAATGTATGGCAGATGTGTTGCTGTGGTGACGGCAAGGTTGCCAGAGGCCATGGCATAAAGACTCCGAGCCCATCTGGTTCCTATAGCCGGCGCCTGCTGTGGTGTCACTGAAAGCTGCCCTGTTACACTGATCTCAGACCTGTAGTGTCAAGTTCTCCTGTAAAGGTTAATAGAAGTGTGTAGGAGGGAGCTTGTCTTGGACCAGCATCAAGGTGCAGCTGCGGCCGGACTTGGATGAGGAGAATAAACGAGAGGTAGGAAATGATTGTGCTACCACCCGGGTCCACTTACTACCCGCTGCCAAACCTCGGCTTCTGAAATTTCCAGCACCTGCTGTGCATGGTTTCTCCAATTTAAATCCAGAACTTCACAGTGTGCATACATTGTCTGGGATGAAACCTGTCTCACTGTACCCATAGCAATCATGCTGGACACCAAACTAATTAAATAATTTCTCCACAAGTTTCCTTACTAAGGATTCTTCAACAAGACGTTAAAAAAGCATTCTCTTGTTTGTCCATGTGCAGGCTTTAAAATAAGACGACTTCTCATTTTGTTTTGTCAATCACAATACTTGACGAAAGAATCAATCACAATCCGAATGATTCATGATGATGTGATGTGAACACTAAATCTTATCCAAGCACTTTGTTAGCCTTAGTTGCAACACAGCCAGATCGCAGGATTCCACGCCAACTACAACTGTCTCTGTTTTTACAATCTGCCATTGAAAAATGGCTCCTGCTTGCTTAGGAGGTGGGGCGGAGGCACGACATTACTGTTCCTTCTGCCTATACTGCTTCCTGCTGGTGCACACTGGAAAAGCAGCTTTGTTTCAACAACAGTGACATGGTAGAAATTGTTCAAAGCATTTAAGATATTTTTCATTGATTGATTCATTCATTCATCTTCAGGAGCTGCTTGCACATGGTTGTTGTTTTGGCTCCACTGGGTAAACCTACCACAGAAGTAATTTTTCTAGCTATAAAGTGGTTGAAAGTATGGCTTATTGCTATGCATAATTTTTCCCTCACAGGACCACCAGATATTATTAGGGTAGTGGACGTTCTCAGCACAGCAGTGACTGACATGGAAGTGGTATGAGCAGTGGTTGTTTTTTTCAACACCTCAATATCACTGCTGGTTTGAAATCATCATCATCATCATCAACATGAATTATGCTCGGAAAAAGATAATTTACAGTCTCTAAATGTACATCTACAAGTTCCACCAACAAGGTAGTCTAATAATGCAGACAAAAAGTGTTCACAGTGTTCAAACCCTCAACGATGCAGCGCCTTATGTTAGTGTAACTGCTGTTCTGAGAATTATCCACCGCCCAACTATATTAGTGGAGGTCTCTTTCCATTAATAGTCAGTAGAAAGTGGGACGACACATTGTGCAACAGTAACTGTATACCTACAGGAAGAGTGTAGATAATGTGGTAATGTATGTGTAATAATATAATAAAAGACTTTTGCACTTTTCTCCCGTGTCTGCATGGGTTTCACCTGGGATCTCCGGTTTCCTCTGACCTCCAAAAACATGCAGGTAGGCAGATTTGCTATGCTAAATTACCCATAAGTGTGAATAATATAATATATAGGATAATGTGCTTTACTGTTTTGGGCCTATTGGAGGTATTATTATTATTATTATTATTATTATTATTATTATTATTATTATTATTATTTAAAATAGCAGAATATCATATCATATACAGGATAATCCACTTTACTGTTTGAGGTTTATTGTATGTAATATGTATCTAATATTACTATCATATTAATATTAATATCATATGAATATCATACTATCTAATATTATTATTAACATTTTATTGTAGTATTATTTAGAATTACATATTACAGAATATATTAAATTACACAAAAATTTAATTCACACAAAGATAATCTAAGAACAAGAACAACACTATCATTATTATTAGTATAGTATGTAAGTACTATATTGTCGTTGTTGAATATAATATAACAATATAATATAATATAATATAATATAATATAATATAATATAATATAATATAATGTGCTGTACTGGTTTATTTTTGGCCTGTGTCATGTAATATTGTTGTTATTATTATTAATATTAGCATTTTAGTAGACATAGTCAGTATAATATACAATATAATATGTAAAACTGTAAATATCACACTATTATTATTATTATTATTATTATTATTATTGAATTGCCAAAAATAGCTACATGAGCATATGCCAGTTGAACATCTGCTTATTACTTCGATCTTGATGGAAAGAAAATGCTAGAAGTGTCTTCACTCCTCACTGCTGCATTGCACGCGCCTGTACAGGGCAGCAGCACAAAGGCGCGCGCGCGACTCCACACCGACTCACGAGCTCCCGGTGAAGACAAAACGAGCCGCCGAAGCGCTCTGTGTTATAAAAAACAAAAAAAAAAGAAGAAGAAAAAACCGCACATGGATAAATTTGGGATATATTCGGATATTCGGGAGAGTTTGGCTTCATATTTATTTTGCAGGAAAAATTTTTCTCCCTGTTTTATTGTGGAGAAAATGAGCTTTCCGGGAGCGCGAGCTTCTCTTAACTGGTATTAATAAACTTTTAAACAAAATTATTATGTAGGTTGTAGGTATAAAAAAAAAATACAAATTGGGCTTATAGGAATACAGTATGATATTTATTCTAATAGCAATAAACGTCTATCGCTAAAAAAACAAACAAACAAACAAAAAAAAAAACCAAACAACCAAAACAAAACAAAAAAACTGTGTGCATTTTGTCGCGCTGACCGCCCACAAGATGGCGCTCTCACTGAAATCACATTCGACATTTACAAAAAATAAAATAATAATAATAAAAAAACGTTGACGTATTTTGAATGGTATCACATGACCATTTTAGCTGTGGAAAAGCTCACATTCCACATTTCAAAACCTAAATTATTCCCCTTTTTATCGCGGATTTCAAAGAAGCAATAGACAAATTATGGAGGCAGTAAAAAAACCCGCAATTCTCTCTCTCTCTCTCTCTCTCTCTCTCTCTCTCTCTATCTCTCTCTCTCTCTCTCTCCCACACACACACACACACACACACACACACGCGCACACACACACAGAGAGAGAGAGAGAGAGAGAGAGAGAGAGAGAGAGAGAGAATTTCATCTCATCCCTCAACTCATCGGTCTGGAACTTGAGTAGCTGTCGTAACGTGCTACATGAGATTTTATGATCATCCGCTCCCACACCAAATCAACACCCCATCATTTAACAATCAATCACATTTTTCAAATTCCACTACATATACACCTACTGCACTAGACCTATACAAGCACTATTTTTATTTATTACACCAGCAACCTGGATGAAATTCTACATTCTACAATATTAATACACTATATAGCATTTATATCAGTATAAATTAATTAATTTCATATATTAAAAATATCTAATTTTTTTAAACCCACTTTCGTTTATTTGTGAAATCTATGGAATATGTCATAGCCTATACTGACCACCAGATGTCGCTCTAGTGCTCAAGATTTTCTATACAGAGTGTAAGTAAATCATGACCCCCCCCCCCCCCCCCCAACCCCGGCCTTTCTTTCTTTTTTGTCATAATTCAACAGAAAACTTACATATTTTGATATTAAGAGGTAGAAAACAGTAACAATCCATAAACAAACAAACAAACTATCAAAACAATCAAACAAACAAACAGACCTATAAGCGGAAGTGACGACACAAGACCCAGCTGGCCGTTGGGTCTTGGGCTGCATCCCAAATCGTTAAAATAATTCTCCAGGATAAGTTACAATTGATACAGTGGAGGTGTTGTATTATTATTAACTGCTCTCGCCCAGGCGACAACAGCCATTTAAAAAATAATAATAAATTATGAGTCATAAAAAAAATCTCGTAAATCTCAAATGCATCAGTGCTTTCAAGAAGTTAATAGTCATTTGGAATTGAGCCTTTTATTATTCTTGTTAGCCCAAAGCGCTATGCTTTAAATCCCTAATGAGAAAAAAAAGCCTCCCAAACCTGTTAACTTTTATTTACATGGACTAAGCACTGTTATTATTATTATTATTATTATTATTATTATTATTATTATTATTATTATTATTATTATTTAAAGTAATTATTATTCTCTATTATCTCTTAACTAGTGAAGAGATAATGGAGCTTTCTAATTCTATCTCATCTCTATGTTTTATGGACAAAGATATCTCAGTCTTTAGGTCTAATCCTGTGATATTTTTTTAAAACACACTTCAGCTCCTATAAACATTACATTTGTGGTGTAGATACAATATGTTCCTGCTTCTCTGGCAGTTCAGTTGATGAAAGATCTTCAAAAGTACAACTTGTTTTATGTCCACTGATGCTGGATCAAATCTCCCCTTCTGACTTAATCTTGGGAAACGTTTTAGTTCTGCGTCGGCTTACACAACGATAACATTGGCATTTGGCAAAAGCAGAGCTCCAGACTCATATTTCTGAAGTTTTGAACCTGTAGCTGTATAAAACTATGTTTTCTGTGGATCTAGCCCAAAAGTTTCTGGGCGTGATCCTCCAACATATCCTGCTGTTATTCAGATGGGAAAGATTTTGGATGAAACCAGTGGACTATCTGGCTCGTGTCACACTTTCTTAAAATTGAGACCCCACAGATGAGGGCTAATGTTTTCTTGTGTACTAATGAGGAGCTTTAGCCAAGCAAATGGCCTTGTGGTCAAATCTCAGTAGAGCCGCTCTGATCTTTCTTGGCTTTGTTATTGTGTGTATACTGGGAATGCAGCAGGTTCAAGGACTAATGGTAAGGTTTTTTTTGTTTTGTTTTTTGTATAAATAGCCCAGGTTGTATGGCATTTGCATACTCAAGATTTAAAATTTCTGAAACCTTTTTAAGAAACGAATCCACAGCTGCTTATTCATTATCTTACCAAGAATTAGCTACCTTGCAACATATGTCGATACTTCTATATGATCCAAAATAAGTGTAAACAGTGGCCTTTCCAACCAGATTTTTTTGTTAATTCTAAAATGACAATATATTCTGGACTATGTCCATGTGTCCTAAAGCCACTATTAAATGAATCAAGAGTCTAACAGTTACCTCTATTGCATTATGACTATATAAGTATCAAGGTCAATGGTAGCACTATGGAGACTGTGTAATTATTTTGTGTGACATTGGAAATTCTATACAATTGAGTTCTTGTTTCATATTGCAGCAGTGGTCACCAACCCTCTTCCTTGAGATCTACCTTCTTGCAGGTTTCATCTCCAACCAAAATCTAACACGCCTGTTTTAGTTGATCAAGAACTTCTTAAGGCAATGATTAGATGGTCAGGTGGGCACGACTGTGTTTGGAGCTTCAGGTAGTCTTCAGGAAGGTAGAGCTCCAGGAACAGGGTTGGTGATCACTGTATTACAGGATGATTATTAGTCCATGTGCACCATAAGTAGTCAGTTCCTAAACCCCAGTGCTCATCTGTGACCTTTTTTTGATTGCTTCATTCCAAGGTTCCTCAAGGGTTCTTTGGCCAGTTAAGCAGTCTTAGTTTCTACTTGGAACCTCCTCTTGTAAGAAAATACTTTGTTTTAAGGTTCGTTTAGAAATACCAACTAGAATCAAGTGAATCAAAGTCTTAAAATGGTTTAGTGGCTATTTTTTTTTTTTTTTTGTAAATGTATCTTTCGAGGGTTTTATTATTTATTTATTTTTGTTTAGCTTTCTCTGAATGTAAGTGTATGGATTCTGAAAGTCTGACTTATTCTTATTATTACTTTAGTTCATTTTGGCAGGATATTACCGTAGTAGTGGAGCTCCAGTTTAAACACAGACTTGTTATGCCCTGTTTAGGAAATCTCAGACCTTTCAAGGATCTGTCCTAAATTAAGTGTGTTAGTGTGCTGTTCTGTCAAGCTCTGATTAACTTAGTGCGAGGCGTTCGAGTGTATCATCACAACAGACGGGCATGTTTTTTATGGACTGACAAGAAAGCAGACATTTGCTATTTAAATTCATTAGTAGCACAATAGTGTTGATGTGTAAGAGATATTTGAATGAGTTTATATGTGCAGTGTTTAACGTTCTAGGTTGTGAGGGCATTTCCTAGAAATTGCCAGATAGCCAGTGGAGCTTTAAGGTCCTTAACCTTAAACCCTAAACACCAAAACCTTGTGCTTGGATTGTATTTTGCCCCCTTGTGCATTGCTATGGAGGATAGAATATTGCTCTACATTATGTGCTGCATTCTGTTAAGAATCTGTAATACTACTTTTGGCCACTAGAGGGCCAAATACTCAAAATTATTAATCATATATTAATTATTATTAATAAATAATCAATTGATTATTCCTTGCACCATGTTTTCCTCAGGTCATGTGCTTGATTTGATGTATTTTGATGGTGTGATTTTGTTTTTGCTGTTCTTCAAGGTCCAAATACTTTTGTTTAAAGTCACAGTTAAGCTCAGGCCCAAACAGCTCCTTCTCCTTAAATCTGGATCCTGGTGCTATTTTGGCTTCACCTCCTCAACTGGTGCAAGTATCCTTGTTCTCAGTAGTGGATTAGCCGTTCCTTTCGATGGCCCCTAAATAAATCAAGGTTATGGGACAAAAATGTGTTTTTGAGAATGCGAGTGAAAAAGCAATGAGCCCTGGAGGATTTATGATGGCAGATGTGAAGCCTTGATGTTTCACTGATGCGGGCTGTGGCCATGGCTCAGGCCCGAGGGCTCTGCCACACTGAGGTAAGATAAGCCTTCTGTGGATCTGTTTGGAGCCAGCCAGCCCTTTCCCCTCTGAAACTCGCCCGCTTTCCAGCTTTTGAAGTCCATACAAGTCCCCTCTTTCTCAGCCTGACATGCATGCTCAATAGCCGTCCCGCTCGTTCATCTTTCCAGGGCTCAAGCTCGGGCTGTAGTGATGAAATATAGTGTGGAGACCTGTTACATGTTAGTTTAAGAGATAGCGCAGGTGTAAATTACGCAGGAGACGCAAGCTGGTCTTATTTATGAGAGCCCTGTCAGGTGTTTAGGTGTTGGAGCGAGGTGGTGTAAATCAGAGCATGCTGGATGTGTGTGTGTATACACATGGAATTGGCTGTGTTTGTCTGAATGTTATTCTCTAAAGAAAGTTTACGATTGGCTGTGGAAAAAAAAAAAAATCCAAGCACATAAGGCCACCAGCATCGACAGGCCCATGCAGTTGACCCGCTCACATTGTCACCATTGGCGCGTCGGTTATTTTAATGTAGTCATTTGCCTGAAATATATGCCTCGCAAAGTGTTCTTACTACTGTATTAAATATACACATTATTGTCACATTAAAATGTTACTGCTGCTTTATAGCGTGCTGGGCTAAATCATAACACGTTGTAATTCAGCCTTGCAGTCCTGCAAGCTGATCCAGTGCAGCCTGTAGTATTATGAGGAATGTTCCATGAATACTTGATGATAAAATAAAGAAAAAAAAGTATTACTGATGCTGAAGAATGTGGAGAATGTTCCCCTGGCCTCGACCGAGCAGCACCTGCCGAGCAGCCTTTGAATAGAGCAGCTCGAGTGATGAATGGACGTGAGACGGCGAATAGGATGTCCGAACACATTGTAAATGGGTCATTGAAACAGTAAACCCTGCTGGAGCACTTTGCCTGGTCCAGAGGGGACCGGCACTGTGAACAGTGTTGATTTTATACCTGTGGGCGTTTACGAGCCTCCCTCTATTCTTTCCCCGAGTGCTCAGGAAGTCGAGCTGGGAGGGAGAAAGCCTTTTGGCGTGTGCTCGGATACGTTACGATACGACTTTCTCTCTTTCTGTACAATGATTGATTCATGGGGCTTGTTGGATGGCAATCAAAAGCGGCCAGTCCCTGACTGCAATGCCTCATATGCCTCTTTGGCTTATAAACTCTAAGATGTATGTAGAATAATTCATTGTTTTATATGTTTATTTCATTCCCAAGAAAATTCTTTAAATGTCCTAGGAACATCTTTATACACTACTTTTATTAGGAACTCATGATCAGCCAGTCAGCCAATGCATAAAATCATGCAGATACAGCAACATGCATCAGAATGGGGAAAGAATGTGAGACACTTTGACCATGGTTGTAGGTGCCAGACAGGCTGGTTTGAGTATTTCAGAAACTGATGATCTCCTGGGATTTGTACCCACAACAGTCTCTAGAGCAGTGGTCACCAAACCTGTTCCTGGAGATCTACCTTCCTGACGACTGCAGGAAGGTAGATTGCCAGGAACAGAGTTTGTGACCACTGCTGTAGAGTTTACACAAAATAGTACAAGAATAGAAAAACATCCAGTGAGCAGCGGTTCTGTGAGAGGAAATGCCTTGTTGATCAGAGAGGTCAGAGGTGAATAGCCAGACTGGTTCAGAAAGCCTGCAGTAACTGAAATAACCACTCGATACAACCGTGATGAGCAGAAAAGCATCTCAGAATGCACAACACATCAAACCTTCAGGTGGATGAGCTACAGCAGCAGAAGCCTACACAGTATTAGTAGGGCGTTCCTAATAAAGTGGCCAGTAGGTGTACATTTCTTCCTATTAAAAATGTCAGTATCTGTTAATATTAAACAATATCCCTTACAGAAAAGTCACATCAGCTGTTACACATGTGGTTTCTTAGACATGTTACATGTTAGGTTTCACATGTAGTGCACGTGTTTTTATTTTCACATGATTTTTAAGCGATTCATTCATTTATTATTTTTTCCTCATACAGGGTATGTGGTATAATTTTTCAAATGTGATTTTCTGACATGAATAATTCATTAAAACATTTTTTAGACGTGAATGTGATTCTAATATCAGAGTCTCCATTTATTTGTCATTTATTTATCAGTATCAAACCTGAGGAAAAAAGGCACCTGAACAATGAAATCTATTTAGGTTTTATGCAACATAATTTCCCAAATTTCCCCGTCTGGGGATTAATAAAGTGTTATCTTATCTTATCTTAACAGTTAGTGCCGGTGTTCTGCCGATTTGTGCTACCTTGTCAGATTTTGCTACCGAAGCGTGAGTCGATAGCAGAGTCTATCGATTCACGGTACCCTATTGCATGTGATATAACCCTAAGCCTAACCATAATCCTAACCCTAACCCTAACTCTGACCCTAACCCTAACTCTAACCATAACCCATCATAAATTGAAATAAATTGAAATAACACATTTGGAAAAAAAAGGATTTAAGATATTGCTCATCATCAGCCGAAGTCTAGACCGCAAGGCTGCATATATTTATGGGCGTGGTAACTCAGGAAAAAAATGTGGGTCTACACATGCGCAGAATCACTAAGTAGCACATGTCGATGGGTAGCATGAATCGACAGAACACCAGTTCACTAATTTGATTAGTTGAATGGCATTCCAAGAGTGCTTATATTTAGTATAGCCTGACTGTGTGTATCACTCCGCTTGTCTGTGTTCGTTCGCCACGGAAAATTCCACTTCTTAGTTTGAAACGGTTACTACAGTAGAGTTAGGGACATCATCAGCAGCAGACATGGCAAATGATACTTTGCAGGAATATAACTTTTGACTTCAAATATAAAAGCTAGCTTAGCGTACAGGTTCAGCGGCTGTTAGTTTCCAGGTAGCTCAACATCTGCTGATAAGTTGCATGTTGAACGAAGGCAGGTTCAGAGCTGTTGAACCTGTTTTGTGTTATAGATTATAATCCATAAAGCAGACTTTTATTTTATTTTATTTTTTTTTGAAAGTACTGTTTAAAATAAAAAATAAAAAAGTTAATTTAAAGCTAACATTTATGGCCATATGTAATCAGCTAGCTGGACTCCTTTAATAATGTTTAATTAAATACAGCATTCCATCTGTCCTGCTGTAGTTGGTATTGAAGGTCTGGGTCCTTGCACTCAAGCTGATTTATGGCACCGTGTGTGTTAGTAAACCCCCCTCTTTCCCCGTATCTTTCTGTTTTCTTTCTTTCTTTTTTTTTTCTCTTTTTCCGTTTTTGGTATTCTCTGCCTACTCTTGTCTCTTGGACGTTCTTCTTCAACAAGCGCTCTCTTTGTCACACTGCTCTCTGCTCTGGGCTATAAAGCATTCTAGAGGGGGGCAAGGATGTAAATAACAGCCCTGTCTCTCTTTTTTTTTGGAAGAGTTCCTGGGGCCCTGCACACCAGACTCAACAAAGCCCGAGCCAGAGAGAGAAAAGAGAAAAGGTTGCGTGTGAAAGAGGACAGAATAAGGCAGAGAGTGGAGAAAAGCGGAGAGAAAATCTGGACTTCGCTCATGTTAGATCCTTCCAGAGACTTGGAAGGCCTTAGCCAGTGGTTTTGCTGAGCAGAGTCTGTGTTTTGATTGCATTTGTTTATTCCTGTCTATGTGTACCATCGTTAGCTTCGCTGTTTGGGTCCAAGAGGGCATTGACCCCCGGGCTCTTTTTGCTCTTAAGTAGCTGTCCAGACTTGTTTTGCCAACCTCCCCCTCTACCTCAACTCCGCTTCCTTTCCCCTCCTTGTCCTGGTGTCTGCTTTATTGCACTTGATTCTAAGAGCGCTCATTCCTGAGATGGCTTGGAGAGCAGCTGCGGCTGAATTGCCTGCCATAAAGCATGTGCGGTCCAGTCGAAGGTCTGGCATCGATGGTGAGGAAGGGGGGGAAAAACCCTCATGCATGATCACCTCTACAGCAAACCCAGCCCTCTTACACGCTCATATACAAACAAAAACTTTCACAAGTTACACCTTTATCCGCCAAGACGCTTTATCATGATGCTTTATGTTTAGATTTGAATGGGCATGTAAAGATTTTTAAATATTTGTAATGTTACTTTGCATTATTCCACCTTCTCAGATGGAATTTGGCCAAGGTAGCTAGTGTGCCTTTTTAAGAACAACACTGACAAACCAGAGGACAGTGACATGATTACAGGTCAGGTGCTGGAGCACTGGTCTGTGAAGCATAGCCGAGGAGATAATATAATATATATATAATTGTTACAGTGTTATAAAAATTATTATTAATGTATTTGACTGCTCACTTGAATTGAATGGGTTTAATCCAAACTTAAAAACCAAAAATGTGTATATTTTATAGCATCAGCTTGGATCTAATGTGCTCTTTTGGTGGATAGTTCAGGACTTAAAAAGCTCTATGGGTGCAATAAATAGCAGAAATATTATTGTACACATTTAAATAATGAGCCTAATATTCCAAGTATTAGGTTCATAAAAGCCTTTCTAGAATTTATATGGCTACAAAAAAGTTTAGGAGCCATGACTTGGAACACAATCAATCAGTGGACATTGTAGGTCTGTGTAAGTGTAAGCGTGATCCCCAGTTTACAATGTTCGGGCTGCGTCAAGAGTCCACTTCTCCCAATACCCCCCACCTTTTCTTTCCGTAGCTGTAAAATGTTCCACCAAGTTCCATTTGGTGTAGGTTATTTACCACCACCTTCAATGGTGGTTCCTTGGTGCCAACATTTTGTTATGTCTTTTTGTCAGCTGTCAAGATCTTTAAAAGATAGGTCTTACTTTTACTAGTATAAAATGTAAAACTCATTGTTTTGGAAATTGACAGCACCTCTGCGTGAAAGGGATGGATGGGCTGGATGAGTGGACAAAATCAAAATAGCTTAGGTGTGGTCAGTTATTATTGTGGCAGACTGCCTCCAACATGGGTGGTCAGTGGCGTGGGAGGGAGCAATACAGCTAAGCGGCTACAGGGGGCAGTGTTTGTCAGAGGAGAACTTTGACAGCTCCATGACACGTCCCACAACACACACAAATGAATGTGCGAGTGGCGTGAAGCGATGATGCAAGACTAGGTGTGGAGTGCGAGGTCTGTGTGTCATCAGAAGGTGGAGAGAGTGCACTGCCTCGCAGGGACAGCAGACTCCGTGACAGATGAACCCGGTGACAGTGGGATGCAACACCCTGCAATTGCGCCAGCCCGTGTGATCCGTCAACGTCCTCCACTGCCGCTGCCTGCACACGCAAACCACACTGACCTGTGCCAGCATGCATGCAGAACGAGATCTTTTATGCACAGGCATACACACACACACACACACACACACACACACACACACACACACAATATTGAACACAACAGTTCACATACACACAGGAATTAGCTGTAGGACAAACCTAATTGAAGCTTGCTTACCGCACACAAAGAGGGTGTACTAGGAATGTGACAAACAACATCATATTGGAAATACCAAGCAAGAACTTTTCAAATGTTTATGAGAATTCCTTATTCTGTTTTTGAGTTTCAAAACTACTACCAAGGTGGTTGACTCAAACCCACTCCATTATCATCTGCTGTAAATGTCACATATTGTATGTCATTCTCTGACTGATCACTAGGTGGTGCCTTGCCCTCAACATGCAACCCTGAGGTTCAGTTCCAGGCCAGTGTGAGCAGGCCTGATGTATCATGGCCCAATGAAAAGGAGGAAATGAGAAAGGGCCATAAATGTGTTTGGTGCATGCAGGGCCTAATGGAGTCTGCCTTTGCCAGTACATTAGCACCAGAATGGAGGCACGCGGACACGCACCTCCACCACGCATCACAAGAGAAAGGAAATGGAGATGGGAGGGAAATACCCAAGTTGGTGCACTTTAATTGCAGGATGATGAATTTATTCTCACTTAAACTGGATTCTTTTTTTTCCCCAACAATGTATTTATTGGCCTTTCATAATATGATGCATAGTGCATCCAATAATGTATTTGGGGGAAAAAATGAGTATGAAGAAAGAATAAATAAGTCTTCTAGTAATAAACGGAACAGTGGGAAGGAATAACTATAATGTAAGACAGTGAAAGAAACAAACAAACAAGTGAAAAATAATGCAACAATGAGAAAACGGTTCATTCTGACAGTGGCATGTTTATTGAGCTTTTATTGAGAATAATGGAGGATATCTACTTTCAAGGCAAGTGAGTCCGACACAGTTCGGTGATTTTTTTTTTTTTCCTTTTTAAATATTCCTCATCAGTAAATGACCAGAGTTTATAGTCATATGTTGAAAATCAACAATTTGCCTTGATATAGCCAGGGAGCTCTTTAACTGTAATATAAATTCCAACTGACACTCTCTGCATGAATATTATTTTAAATGTGTGCAGTAATATTTTGCCTATTTATAGAGCTTCTTTTATATAAATATATAATAAATACCTGAACACATTAGGCCAAAATTGACACTTATTTTAGAGTTACTGAGGTTTGGAGTAAATCTATTCAGTTCAAGTGAGCAGTGAAGATGGCTCAAAAATACAGCATATAAGAATTTATAGAGAGGTGTGATATGAAAAAAAAAAATTATTTCATGATACTTGAAGACATTCTATGATATACTGTATATTGTGTATCATGATATAGAGGGTTGCTAATAAATTTCCAGAAAAGGTGTTGATTTAAAAAAAAAAAAAAAAAAAAAAAACGTCAATGAAACTTTACACAAAATTAAGCAAAATGCTGTAAAAATGAACATCACACTAGCTATGATATCTCAGAAAAGTATATTGTGATATCATTTAGCACCATATCAGTATTTTACCATCATATCGCCCAGCGGTGGGTTGTGATTTCACAGATTTAATAGCACCACAAATGTGCAGCACTGGTCTGTGTAGTTCAGAATTAACTCTGCACAGTTTAAAAGAATCTGATTTTGAATGTGATAGTCTACAGTCTTAATTACCCCAATTCATGGAGACTTTTACGACATCCTGTAGACCAGTGGTCACCATCCCTGTTCCTAGAAATCTACCTTCCTGAAGACTTTAGCTCCAACCATAATCGTGCCCACATGACCATCTAATCACTGCCTTAAAGAAGTTCTTGATCAACTAAAACAGGTGTGTTAGATTTCGGTTGGAGATGAAACCTGCGGGAAGGTAGATCTCAAGGAAGAGGGTTGGTGACCACTGGTCTACAGTTTGTCCCGGAAGTCTCCATACATAGGGGAAATGATCACTTTTTAGCAAAATGTCATCTAAAAATGTGCATGCTTAGTTTATATAGTTATATATTTTTTTCAGATAGCCTTTAAGAACACCTTTGACAAAAGAAGAACATATTGAAATCATTCTCATGGCCTGGGAAGCCGTCCCAAGGTTTTGATGGACTTTAACAGGAAACATGGCAAGCACATTGCACACGACACTGCTGCCAAACTTATTAACAAATTCAAAAAGACTGGAAGTGTTGCGGACCAACCGAGAAGTGGACGTCCACTGACATCCACTGATGAAGGCACAATCGACGTGGTGCTGGCATACATAGTCCCCTGTGTATGGAGACTTTTGGGACACCCTGTGAATATGGACAGTCCAACAATATCACCATTAAACCACTGTAACAAAACTAACTGTAACTATCAATTATCCACAGAAATATGTCATAGGAAGAACTAACATTAATGATCCTTCTTTGAGGCCTCACTCTTCTGTGTTTATTTATTTATTTATTTTTTTACAATAATCCCGTATTAGAAGCCATATATCTGATATCTAATAATATCTAATAATCCTATATTAGTAGCTATATGTTGTGATGGTGACTTCATCTATCTACAGAACAGCAGCAGCAACATTCATACCAGTTCATAACCTCCTGAAATGGTCTCCTGTGACAGCCCTAGTGCGGTCACTCCTCTGCCACTGTGTCACAGCAAGAATCAAATTCAAGCCTCTTGTCTTCACATTCCAAGCCTCAAAGGGCTCAGAACCAGATTATCTACATTATCTCAGGTCTTGCTGCTTCAATGTCCCCAGTGCAATGAGCTTCTTCAGACAATAACTAGGATAATATGCTCTTTTCCTTTGCACTACATGTTCTTTGTATTACTTCCAAATACTGAGTAAACATTCGTGTAGCTGTAGCTCTGTATCCAGTTTGGTAAAAGCAGTGTATGCATTTAAACTTCTACACACAACTGAAAAAGATCCTCCAGGATTTTATTTAAAGAGATCGCTTTTGCAAATTACTGATTGGGCCAGCTTTCGAACTTGGCCAGGGTTCTGTTTGCCAGTTAAATATTTATCTAACATTTTAAATATTAGTTTTGCTCGATGTGTCCTCAAACATATTGTTGTGATTTCTGAGCTTTTATTTTTGCCAGACGCTGCCTGTGCTCTCGGCCATGTGCGTTTTTTCTGCCTTCTTCCTCCTTTTATAGGCCAAAAGAATGCAACTGATTTATGATCCATGCTTGTGCTGAACCCACATATTCTGCACACACACTGCTATACACACACACTGCTAATACGAAGATTCCACAGGGTCGAGGCCATGTAATGTAATCGCGCTTTCATTTACTGTAGAGCCTTACACCCTGGCGTCCTTGTGATATTCATTTATACACACACGTGTTCGGAAATGCTAACCCCTAGGAACGCTGTCGGTACATACTAGCACATACAGACACACACATGCATGCATGCATTCATGCACAGCCAAGAGCAGCAGCTTGTTGTTTCCATGTTGCCTCTGTGCTTTGGCTTGTGGGGCTGTCGGCGACGCTGATCGATGCGCCTTTATTGCTTCCCCTGGATTATCAGTTGAGTTCAACGGGAGGGGAAGGTGATTCATCAGCACCAGAGAGAGAGAGAGAGAGAGAGAGAGAGAGAGAGAGAAGGCAAACATTAGAAAGGGAGATCTGAGATAAAAAGGAAGAGCAAGAGAGAAAGAGAGAAAGAGAGATGGACCAGCTACAAACAAATTAAGTGGGTGGGATATGAGGAAGATGGTATGCAGATTTGTGCCAAATGTATGCAGAAGGGAAACGAAAAGCCCGAAGTGTGTGCACGTGTGTGTGTGAAAAGATTTGACACATCTTTATTGTAGACAAATTACTGCTACTGATCCACACGACGCCACTTCCTAATTAAAACAGATAGGGATAGAAATAGAGAGAAGCAGGAGGAGAGGAGGTGGGGAAGACAAAGAATGGCAGCACAACCCAGGTATGACCCAGACTCTTTGGGACATGCCCAGCATACCAGAGCACATAGTGTGTTTCCTATTATGGCCCGTCTTCTGAACAATACTGTACATGTAGTTTAGGCTTAATAACCCGAATGACTGAGCTACAGAGAGAGAATGAGAGAGAGTGAGGGAGGCACAAAAACAAGAAAATGGACACTGAGATGGAGGGTGTGAGAGAGAGAGAGAGAGAGAGAGAGAGAGAGAGAGAGAGAGAGAGAGAGAGAGACAGACGGTGAGAGAGCCACAGAGACAGTAGCACACCTGTTTCATCTCCATTCCATCCATCAGATGGCCCATCGCTGTTGCACACATCTTCCCCCGACTCCTCTCAGCGTACTTGTTCCCAATTTACCACAGGTGCTTTCACGCCAGCCGTGACCCGCTCGACACACAGTGCCAGCCTGTGAGGCTAGGTCTGCAATATGTTAGTGTGTTCTGGCACAACGCAAAGGCAGGTTTGTTTGCTCTGGCTTGGCCTCGTGACTTTGCAGCCTTGACGTTGTCATCATTGGCTCAGCGATTCTTCTTGGATCTGGCGCTCATCTGAATGTCTCCATTGTCTATTGTACTGTCTAATTGAGTATAAGACGAGGGGACGTGCCATTCCCAAAGCCCAAAAATATGAACTGAATACATATACAACCACAGAACAAATAAATACATTGGATAAATGTGACACAGCAGCTGGTCAGGTAGCACAGTTTCCAACTTCTGTTCAGTGGAGGCAGCACATTCAAAATACCATTAAGGCAAATGATATTACACAGAAAGTCAACTTAATAAAAAGCTAATAAATACTGTCATGTACCCACAAGCCACCATATTTCAAGTGATGCACTTATCAGTTGGGAAAAAAAATACTTACATCTTCATACACAGTCATATTATGTAATGCAGCCACAACGATTTGCCAACACTAGTCATTAAATTATTATTTTTTTTATAATAAATGACACGTCATACTTTTTATGCATCTAAAGTTACATTTAATGCTGTAGAATGTCCATAACAAGTTAGTTCCTGTTATCACTTACGTTATAGCAGCTGTAAACATTTGCTTTCTTGTTACTGAGAAAGTGGACTTCTGAGAAAGTAGACTTTTTTAAACCATTTATTGTCATGTTAAATGTTGTGAAATGTCTGTGAGGCAAGTTCCATTTAAGTTATCATGATGTTATACAGTCCATCCAGGATATCGTGATTTTGCAAGTGTCAAATTAATGCAATGGTCTCATTTACCAACAAACATCACTGCGAAAGACCGAAAGATTGCAATTTCACAAATTCAAGTAGCTTTCTGCAAAAAAGCACCAAAAAGCAGCAATAAAAAAATTAAGACGGGGCAGTAGACAAGACAAGACAAGACAAGACAAAAACAAGACAAGACAAGACAAGACAAGACAATACAGTAGATGCGATTGGGGTGTGGTACTTATCAGTAGCGATGGGTTTGTGGGGGAAGGGGGTGAAGTATGGGGAGGGTGTGCAAAAGAGTAATATTTAAAATATTAATTAATATGTGTAGCACCAACTTTGGATACTGTGAATGTTATACGCATATGTGTGTAGTTTAGTTACTTGTATTTGTTTGAGATATGTGGTATGGCTTTGGTTATGAGGTTAGTCTGTAGAAGCTGTATTGTTTGCTATTGCAAGGTGGTATCCTTGGTGTATGTAGGTGATCAGTGGTGTCCAAATAGAATTAAATTTGATAGTTTTATTTTTGATTGAGGCAGAGAGTTTTTCCATTGTTATATAGTCGATTATTATTTCCAATGTGTGATGTTAATGTTGATCTTTGATTTCCAATTTGTTAGTACGGTTTTCTTGTTGATGGTTAGTGCTGACTCACTGACACTGGAGTCTCCTTCCATAAACATTAACTTCCATAATCATTAGCCGTAGATTACGTGGACCTTCCACTATACAAGTCTCTGTGAATGAGCTGTTACTATAGAACGAGCGCATTAATATAGACCTGTGATTTGAATTACAGCCGACACTACAGTCGGCTGTTATAGACAGTAAATCAACACCTTCTGAGCAATCAGAATCAAGAATTCAAAAGCGCTGTGGTATAAAGTCTATTAAAGAATTATGAATTATGACATATATCTGGCACATAAATAAACACCTTTATACTAATAAATAAAAGGCTGTACAAACAAACCATTTGAGCTAATAAAAGTTTTAAAAAAAAATTCTACACATGGATTAAACACAGCTCAGTGTAATTAATAATAACGGGGACCATTTTGCGAGTCATGGCATGCCACAGTGCTAAGTGTGCGATGCATAAAAATGTGCACTTTGCTGATATGCTGCAAGCTACCTGCAATGCAAAGTAAGCTATTATACCTCATATAATGTGCAAATTTGCTGTTATGGAAAGCTAATTCATCTTCTTGGTCTTTTAATTCAACTCCCTGCAGATGATTTTGGTTTTATAATTGGATTACTTCTTCCTAAAAACAAAATTACCAGAAAAAAAAAAACACATGCTAATGGTTTTAGCTTATTATGTTATAATGTAAACTTTTGCAGCTTAGCATTTCTCTTATGTGACTTCATAAGAGCACCGTTTAGTTTAGTCGGTTATGAATACAACTAATCCAGTTTGGTGCCAAGCCTCTGTTTGCTAAGCATTAACGCAGAGCTACCTGCAGTGAAGCACTCCGTACACGTGTCTGCCGAAAGTACCTGCACGTCTGACTCCTTAAATATCTCACACAGCCGTTTACCTTCGCCGCTCCCTACATTACTTTGTCTTCATATCCTGCGTAATCTTTTGCTGCCTCGCTCTGGAGATTTGTGCCTGTGTCTGTCCCTGAGATTGTCTTTGCCTTCACCTTTCTTTATGCCACTTTGCGTTTCTCTTTCCGTGCCCCCTGTCTTCCCTCCATGCACCCCTCCCCTCCACCTCCACCTCCCCACCTCTCTGATGATGGATGGACAGCTTGTGTATTTCCAATCTGCCATCTCTCCTGATGCGGTTAGGGGCTTGGATGCTGCTGCAGGCGGGAGAGCAAGAAGAGGGATGAAGGGAGGGGTGGGGAGTGGAGAGGAGAGGAGCGGAGCGAGGCGAGGACGGGGTGATACAGAGGACACGGTATCTGGAAAACAAGCAAATGAAAAAGAATGCGACAACGGCGGTGGTGTTGCGAGGAGCACGTGCTGCAGAATCAAACATGTACATGTACACGTGCGGCTGCAGCTGCTGTGGCTCTCCTACCATCTTGGCTGTAACATGAAAGTCATATTGTCAGGTGTTTTGGAAATATTTGTGTCATTATGGAGCCAATAGTATTGCGCTTAATTTTCTATAAGTGTTTCTCAAGGTTAAGGAGAGTAGTTAATAGAAGTAGGGTTCAATACAATTCGGTATGATTTTGATTCATAAGGCAACGATTTGATATTTGACAATACTACTGAATCCGATACGATACCAAATGATACCATACCATATGATACAATTAAATTTTGATTCATAAGTCAATGATACGAATTTGATGATATCACTGAATCCAATATGATACAATAACATATGATACAATACCAAATGATATAATACCATATGATACAATTCCAAACGAATTCAATATTGATTCATAAGGCAATGATTCAATATTTATTGATATCACTGAATCTGATACGATACGATACCATATGATATGATACCAAACGACACGATACCATATGATACGATACCAAATGATACAATACCATATGTTACAATTTGATTTTGATTCATGAGGTGACGATTCAATATTTGATGATACCACTGAAGCCGATGCAATACCATACCATATGATACGATGCCAAATAATATGATACTATATGATCCAATACCAAATGATATGATACCATATGATATGATACCAAATGATGCAATACCATATGTTACAATTTGATTTTGATGCATGAGGCAACAATTCAATATTTGATGATACCACTGAATCCAATGCAATACCATACCATATGATACAATGCCAAATAATATGATACCATATGATACAATACCAAATGATATGATACCATATGATACGATGCCAAACGATTCGATGTCATATGATGCAATTTGATTTTGATTAATAAGGAAGCGATTTGATATTTGACAATACCACTGAATCTGCTATAATGTAATATGATATGATACAATTTTGATTAATAAGGCAATGATTCGATATTTGCCGATACCAAAAAATCTGTAATATATGATACAATGCAATTTTGATTCATAAGAAAATATGATATTTGACAATGCGACTGAATCTGTTACAATATGATACGATACAATACGATCAATATGTGACCATCTTTATTCAGAATCTGGGGTAGGGCTACAATTACTTTGAACAGTGATGATGGTAATGATGAGAAAACACATCAGTTTAAAAATATGCTTTTTTTTTACACACCAGTTGTTTGTCCTTTTTTGATAATGATGAATTTATAATCAATTATAATCTATAATAATTGATTTATGATTGTTGCATTGCTTCATTTCAGTTGTTGCCTTTTAAATCGTTTAAATGCACTGATCCAACTCATTGGATGGTTACACCCCTAGGGCTCTAACGCTCTTGAATACTCATCACAGGTTTATATCAATGCACTTGTCCTAACATGTCATTGTCGTTTCTTACACAAGGACTCTCGTGGCAGACATTCAACATTAACAGATGACAAAATGTGCATAACTATTGATATGGTGAGATTTTCGGTAAGGATATGTTTATTTAGCAATTAGGGAAGGAAGTGAAGCTGTAAGGTTTTCAGATATGGGAAAGGAACAACTGTTTAGTTATTTATAAGTAATAATGTTCCACAACATTAAATGATAGATAGATAGATAGATAGACAGATAGATAGATAGATTACATAAATAAATAACTCATGGTGGCTTAGTGGTTAGCACGTTTGGCTCGCACCTCTGAGGTTGGGGGCTCGAGTCCTGCCTCTGCCCTGTGTGCATGTAGTGTGCATGTTCTCCTTGTGCTTTGGGGGTTTCCTCCGGGTTGTCCGGTTTCCTCCCCCAGTCCAAAGACATGTTGTAGACTGATTGGCATTTCCAAATTGTCTGTAGTGTGTGAACATGTGTGTGATTGTGCTCTGCCATGGGTTGGCTCCCCGTGCAGGGTGTCCCCCTCCTTGTGTTCCGAGTTTGCTAGAATAGGCTCCAGGCTCCCTGAGACCCTGTGTAGTATAAGTGGTATCAAGTGTTTTTTTTTCTCTATTCAGTATTCAGATATTATTGTAGACTTGTAATTTTCACATTACATATTTATTATAATATTATCCGATTATGCTGTGATGTTAAAGTATTTATTTATTTACTCCTCCTCTACTCGTAATCAGTGTCACTTTCTGACCACAGCACTGCTTTTGGCAAGATATTTCTGGTTGGAGGACTGCTTTGGGATATTTCTGGTTGGAGGACTGATCTTACGCTGTTGTAAATATAATTAGCACCAGTAGAGGGAGCCAGTTTGACCTGAGTTTCTGGTTTGACCTGAGCAAAATGAGTGTCCATACGGCCCAATGAGATCTTAACTGACAGATTTGCACGTGTTTAGTAGTCCATCACCTGAGAGGACGATATTTATCTTGTGAAAAATGAGGGGTGTCTTTTTGTCTGGTACTGTTTGTGTCTTCCACATATATACTGTATATATATATTTACAAATATACTGTAAATATTGTTATTTATCAGGACTGCAGAGCCTACAATAATGTTTTGCCACATTCTTTTGATTTCTCAGGTGAGAAGATCATGTGTGTTGCTACATGTACAACACTGACCTCATCTGTGTTGACCCTGGGAAGGGTCAACCTGCTTGACCTCTATGTCCATATCTTTGCCGACAAACACTTTTGAACAGAGTCAGACAAGAACTTTCACAAACACACATCACATGGTTGTGTGTGTGTGTGTGTGCATGTGTGTGTGTGTGTGTGTGTGTGTTTGTGCGTGTGTGACATGATCAATATCAAGTACAGACATCAATTGACACATGGGAGTAATCTTTCCTTTCACAGCTCCAGGCAAGACAGCTTTTTTAATTTGGCCAGTAGGATACGACTCAGAGTTATATTCATTTAGCTTTAATTCCACACAGGCTGCAGTCCATTGTTTTTGGCCTTTTTTCCCTTTCTTTCTTCGGTGAAGACCCCTTCATTGATTGTAATTAAATTTGCTCTTGTCTCTTGTTTTTTTTCTTGCTCTCTCTTCTTTCCATCTGTGTGGTGCGACTGTCTCTTTCTCATTCTGTGCCGGTGTCATCTCTCACTGTCACTCTTTTGCTCCGAGGCATCGACCTCTGCCTCGAGCCCCGGTTCAGCGGCAGGTCACTGGAGGGAGGGGATCGCCTGTTATTGGGGGGTGCCAGCTTCCTTCCCTTGCCACGGATATGCTGCTGCCATGGCAACTGTACAAGACTGCAGAGCGGCCCTGACTTTTTGCAGGGAGCATCTGAACTCAAAGCTGGCCCATTTTTTCCATATTGTCAGACTAACTTTTCAGATTAGACTGCTGTTCCATTTTCTCTAATCCATTTTCTTTTAGATTAGAGCTCTAGCTTTTAATATCAGAGCTCACATCCAGCACTTGTAGATTGTACAGATCCATGTTTGGACTCTTTGCTTTTTAAAAGACATTACAAGAAGTATCAGGGCTACATATTCAGAATTGAGCAGATCAGACTCTAAAAAATAACATTTAAGATAAGAACTGTTTTTCTTTAATAACCAACCTCAAATTCATCTATTTCTTTAGATCATACTTCATGTCCATACTTCATGTCCATACTTCATGTCCAGTCTCAGTGCCAGATTCATTTCAAAAGACATCACAGATGCAGTCTTGTCATTTCCCAGACAAAATTTTTCCTCACAGATCAGACCAACCGCCAGTTTTTATTTCGATCACATCACTGATGCACATCTTCACTAGAAGCCCTCATACCAGTTGGCTACCTTTGATTCATATCGCTGTTGTCGAGTGATACAACACGGAGCCGAAATTAAAAGTGGGGGAAAATCTACTTATTTAAATACTGCTATAATCAGTTCTCCAGAGTTGCACTGGAGCCCAAATATTGACACTGGGTGGTGAAATAATTCAGGGGAAATCCTGAAAGAAAATCCAACAGCAATTTGCCAGGCCTGTAGCTGGCTTTGTTCTACATTATGCTGTATTTATACAAGGGACGTTTTCATATATAAAAATTTGATGGATGATTTTAACTGTGACACTGGAAAACCAGGGGGGGAAAAAGGTCGATTGAAGGAGAGAGAGAAAGCGCTGCGAGCTCTTCTGCTGTTTTCTCCACGTGTTTTGGTACTGAACAGACTTGCCGAGCGCCTCGGGCCACCACGTTCAAACCAGGTGGAGCTTAAAAAAAAACAAACTCACTATTAATTATGTCTTACAGAACCCACTTTGTTTCTCTGTTTTTTTTCTCTTTCTCTCTCTTTATCTTCTTCTGTCTTGCCAAACAGATATGATGGATTGGGTTATCAGTGTCCCACAGAAGCATGAGTGCCTGTCAGGTGCCTTTTGATGTTCGACAGCTCGAATCTCTTCGCCATGCTTTGATGATCCACTCAAAATCCAGATGAATCAACATGGCACAGTGCTTCACACTACGTGCAACACAGGAGGCCATTAAACACACTCCACTTAAGATTAAATGTACCCCATCTTCCTTTGATAGAAAGTTAAGATTCACTTTTGCCATTTTTATAGCTCACAATTTCCCCCCACCCCAGCGACGATGCATATGTATAAAAAGTATTGTTCTCTTTTCCCTCCAGTCCATAAAGTGACATAGTGCTTCCCTATCCTTATGAAACCACACGATCCTCATATCAGGATATCACATTTTCTCCCAACTACTTTGTGTATTTATCCTCGTAAGATGCTCATATGAAGGCAGCTGGGTATTACTTTTCCCCCCCAAACTTCTTCTTCCTGTTTGGAGACATTGATCAATTCCCATAGATGTTGGATGCTAATAAACAGAAACTGTGCAGCAATTACAAGACACACAATTACAGTTTGGGTCTCCAGAGGTTATACAAGCACCCAGGCTTTTCTACACTTCCAAATAATGAGCTGTCAGGAATTTCGCCTGCTGTGTCAATGAGACCCAGTAGGTGGAGCTGTGTACACAAAACACACAAAGTCTACAGTACATCCAAAACTAAACACTGTTTTTAAAGTAGTACCCATACAGATCAGACCCACTATTTAGTGTGGTGGTATACGGTTTAGAACGTAGCCATAGAGCAAGGTGGCAGAATGAACAGGAAGCTGAAGGGATGATTGATGGCACAGTAGGTGCCAAGAGAAAAAAAAAGGCCTGTCTTATTTTTTGCCCAGTTCTCTTCCATGTAGCACAGCTTTAAATTTTGATTTTTTTTTTCTAGATAACTACTACTGTTAGAGAAACAGGTGTCCCATTTATAGTTGTGAATAATGAGACCTGTGGCTTGTTGGAATAATTTCTGTTGCCGTTTTAGAGTAAATAGTCCAATAATTCTCATGTTGCTCTCTTAAGAAGGTCCTTTTCAGTTGTGATAAAGAAAGATTTTTGTGGTGAGTCATTTGTTTGTGTGAAATTTAGGTCTTGAATTTTTATCATCAAGCTTAGTGTTTTCAGGTTAATAGAAGTGAATAATAATATAGTGCAAAACAGAATATAATTATACAACATAATACATATCCTGTGTTATCCATAGTCTGATGCCTTATACTTGATCAGTTTAGATGACAAAGATCTCATCTGATTTGAACTGCATTCAGCTCTGATTTGAGCTTCAGTCTAAATTGTTCATCTGGATGAAGCTGTACAAGTAAAAGTGATTTGTTTGACTTATTTGACCATGATTCAAATGTTTTAAATATATATATATATTAAAATAATGAATTAACTGATGTTTACCGATAATTTAGCAAGCAAATATTTAGGTTGACACACTGGTACAGTGGGTAGCTTTCCCTTCTTACTGCTCCAGGGTCCCTGGTTTGATCCTGAACTCAGATTAGTGACTTCATGGAATTTCACATGTTCATACAGTACTGTACAAAAGTTTTAGGCACATGCAAAGAAATGCTGTAGAGCAAAGATGCCTTCAAAATAATGAAATTAAATGTTTCTACATTTAAAAAAAAAAATACCGTAAAGAGCAGTAAGCAATGGTAAATGAAACAAAGTCAATATTTGGTGTGACAAAAAAAAAATAAAAAATAAAAATAAAAATAGTAGTCTGCGGTACAATTTGTGCAGTTTTATAAGGAAATGAGCTGGTAAGTTTTATTGAGCATCTTGCAGAACCAGACACAGTTCTTCTGGAGACTTTGACTTTCGCACTTGTTTCTTATTTCTGCAGCAAAACCCAGCAGCCTTCATTGTGTTTTTTGTCTGAAAAGTGTCTCTTACATATACTGCTTTCTTTACTGACATACAAACATTTTTCTGTAACATTTAATTTTGTGCTAGAAAACTAATGTTTGGGAATCTAAAATATTTTTGTACTGACTTGATAATGTAGTATAAATAAAAAAACCTATAACAAAGTTTGTACTAAAAAAAAAATAGGGTGCCTAAAACTTTTGCACAGTACTGTATGTATATGTGGGTTTCCTCCAGGTTTTCCAGTTTTCTCCCACCTCCAAAAAACTTGCCGGGAGGCGAGTGGTGGCTTAACATTTAAGCCTCTGGGTTACTGACCAGAAGGTTAGGGGTTCAAACCCCAGCACCACCAAGCTGCCACTGCTGGGTGCTTGAGCAAGGCCCTTAATCCCATCTGCTCCAGGGGCACCATATTATGGCTGACCCCTGCTTCCTAACAAGCTGGGATATGTGAAAAAAGAATTTGACTGTGCTGTAATGTATATGTGACAAAGGCTTCTTCTTCTACTTCTAATTGGTAACCATAAATTGCCTCTAGGCCTGAGTGTGTGTGTGTGTGTGTGTGTGTGTGTGTGGTGCTCTGCAATGAACTGGCGTCTCATTCAAGATGTAATCCTGCTTCATGCTCAATGTTCCCAGGAGGGACTCAGTATCTATCACAGCCCTGAATGATTTTAGGTTACTAAAAATGAATAGTACTTTAGCAGCAATATAATTGAAGCCATGTAAAGTTGTCCATTATTATTTTTTTGTGGTCACATGTCCATGTCTGCTGCTTCTCGTTCCTGATCACTTCATCTTACAGAGATCTCATTTCATTTGAACAGCATTAGCTTCAGCCTAAATTGTTCATTTGGAGGTAACAGTAAAAAGTGATTTGTTTTACTTGATTCATTAATTCCTCTGATTTGTATATTAAAAGAATGAATTATCTGACGTATAATTGAAAAAATCACTATATAATTTTTCAACGCAGATTCAGATGCAGGGTTCCATTGAGCACACAGTTGTTTCCTGCTCTGTTAATGATTATCTGTGATTAAGCTCCTCCTGTACTGGGAGGTGGTCTTAAACAAACAATTTCCTTCGTTTTAATCAGGGAAGCGGGAGTGCTGCCTGCAGAAATTAAAGAGCGTGTTTAAGATAATGAGGCGCGCTTAACGCCCTGCTACTGTTCTCCATGTCCTTCAAAGCGAGGTGACTTTAAGTGCCTCGGAGCTGTTCCTGATTAGCTGTACACTGCGAGACCTAGTAACTGTTAACACCATTGAGAGTGAGGGTGAACATAGCTGACAAAATAAAGCCAGCCTCTTTCACTCGACTGCTCAAGGCTGGGGGGCGACCTCGACTCCAGGAAGCAGAAACTCACCCGAAAGGAGCATGTGACAAGCAACAGGAAGTCATTAGCACAATACAAATGTTACTCTGGTTAGGATCGTGGATCAAAGGCCTGGAACACTCCATGGCACACTGAACTGGGGAAGCTAAAAGCGCAGGACAGTCTTTCAGAGTTCAGGGTTGGGGTTGCCTTAGAAGCTAATGCTGTTTTAGGATCAGGGGCTGCATTTTTCTCTTTTTGAGTTCTCCAGTGCAGTAAACTTTCAGTTTACAGAAACGAAAAAAATGTACTCCGTTGGAGCGAAGCTGAAACTCTGAGGCGGTTAGTAAATGCATTTCCAATGAGGCTTTGCAGCTTGGCAGGCTCTCTGTTGCCAGGAGCTTCTAGTAAATGAAGCTTTTTGTTAACTGCAGCCTGCTCCATCTTGCACTTGGTCTGTCTGTCTCTCTTTCTTACTCTCATATCTTATATTTTCCCAATCTTTCTGCGTTTGCCTTTTGATTTGTTTGTCTCTTTTTACCCACAATACAGTGCAAAGTATAATAAAGCTGTATTCCAAACAAAGTCAGATGTGGGAAGTTCCTACTTGATATTCCCATCTTTGGATCACAAAGTGTTCCAGTGCTCAGAGCTCAAAAGGATGATGTATAAACAATGAAAATGGCTTGCCTCAGCCAAAAACCAGATTTATCTCCCCATCTGTGTAGACTGCAAACTGGAGCGAATAACAATTACACCACATTCAGTTTAAATTGATATGCACAGTTGAAAGGTCTATACATTATTAGAGAATCACAAAGCAATATTGTTTTATGTTGAGCAGCTACGCTTGCTAACTAAGCATATGCTCGGTTTTGTAATCTGCAAGCATAGCAGGTTATATTATCAGTAACGTTGACTCAACTGTGCATTTTAATACCTTCAAATTGTCTTAAAAAGAAGAGTGTTTACCATTAAAGGTGGAACTCTGCCTGTACGTTTCCATGTTAGTGTGACATCACATCAGGGCCGTTAACTGAACTGTTAATCATCCGGGGCTGAGCCCAGATTCTTCTCCATCAAAAACTTTTTAAAATGTACTTCTAAATAGATTGTTTGCATGCATTTTGTTATTGTGTGTGATGGCTAATTGCTTAAAAAATGTGCGAACTGGACAAAAAGTTGGATTTATCATAAAACTTGCCTCAGGTGTTATCACTGTTTGCAGGACTACCAGACCGATAAAATGTAAATCTTTTTGGCTATCTAACATGAGACTAGGCTAGTTTGGTGTCACTAGCCAAGGGGAGGCACAACCAAGCTGTCACTGTATGGCTTTAGCTGCTACAGTGCCATGCAGAGTGCGTTGTCTGTCCTTATGCTCTGCTCATATCATATTCACTTAACTTATACATATTCACAAACTCATATAGACATTTACACACCATGTTTTAATGGTCAGCATGAGAGGATGGTAGTGTTTCAGTTTCAACACATCAAATAATGCAGAGTGCATTTCAAGGCAATTCACAGGGACTTTAACTAGGTGAAATACAGGAACTTCCTATTCCCACCATTGTACACAAAGCTGAATCTGAATCTGCTCTCACCAGCGGAGTTCAATTACATGTGTGATGGTGTTAGATTTTTACCCTGACTTGTGGCTTTGGCCATTCAGCTGCTTAATAGCCAAGTTATAACACTATAAACACATACAAATCAGTACATACGATAGAGTTGCGAGAATGGTCGAGTGCCTTCCCTCTCATGTTTTATTTTGTAATGTGAATTTTTCAGCAGTTAGTTAGCATTGTTAGCTGCATGGGAGTTGGCTAGCATCACACTGATTTTTACAGAGGGTTCATCCAAGAGGGCATGGTGGTTTAGTCGTTAGCACGTGGTTCAAATCCCGCCTCTGCCCTGTGTTTGTATGTGGAGTTTGTGTGTTTTCCCCATGCTTTGGGGGTTTCCTCCGGTTACTCTGGTTTACTCCCCCCGTCCAATGACATGTGTTGTAGGCTGATTGGCATTTCCAAATCGTCTGTAGTATGTGAACATGTGTGCGATTGTGCCCCGCGATTGGGTATCCCCCCCATTGTGCCCCAAGTTCCCTGGGATAGGCTCCATGCTCCCCTGTAACCCTGTGTAGGATAGGGTGTATGAGTGAAGGAGTGAAGGGGCGTGATTGGTGAACGTCTATAAAAAAAACTGACAGGAGGCCCATGTAAACACAAACAAACCTATGTTTTTTCCACATAATACATAATTACACAAAAAAATTGTTGCATGTGGTATATAAATTCCACATACATCAATTATTTTTTAGGTTATTTGTACTAGTGAAAAAAAAAAAAAACCTACTATTGCACCTTGTTTGCAAGTTGGAAATCTGGAACTGTGTGACGTTCTGTTACACATTTCTTAGTAAGAAGTTGTAAATTCCCACTTTCCAAGTTGAATGGAATGCAGCACAACAAATCACCACCATTAGGGCTGTTTCCAAAATGAATAGCATGTCAAAATAGAGTGCTACAGTTTCATTCACAGAGTGAATGTATAGTGTGCTAGTACTGTATGTGGCATGGGACACAGCAAGTTTGACTATTAGTGTTTGATAATGTTTTTATGGAGTACAGTGGAATAACCAGAACATACCTTTGTGTTGGTTGCTTCACTCAAAACCAAATGCTGAATAAACAGATAAATCAACTCCTCAATTGTTACTCCTGAAGCAAGTTAGTGTTCACTGTTAACACTAGTGTTGTTTGGAAAATGACATCCTCCAGAGAGCTCCTTGTACTTTACGGGCACTGTTATGTAAGCAGAAAAAAAACATGACCAGGGTCCAAATAGTTCTGGATTCATATTAGTAACTGTATCTTACCATGCTGCAATGTCCATAAAAATAAATGTTCTCTCCGTCTGTGTCTGCACTATGTCAACCCTGCAAAATTGTGCATTCCACACCCTGATGTCAGGTCATGTCATAGGACATGGCCTAATGTGAAATAAACCAAGTGCACACAACTTATCACTCCCTTTCACCTCAGATAGGGAGTTCAGAGGTGGTTAGATCAGCAAAACAAATAAGTCGATGCCGAGGATCAGGAGTCCTCCCTGGAGAGGCATCCATCTGGGCGGTGACTGGCAGCTCAGTCAATGAACGAGAGGGTAGTAATGCACTGGCATTTGGAGAGTAAGTGGAAGTGTGTATGTGTGTGTGTGTGTGTGTGTGTGTGTGTGTGTGTGTGTGTGTGTATATATGTCTTATTGCTGCTAATGGAAATTGCGCTAGACCTGCTAATGATTTCCTCATCACTATTAATGAAAGTTGAGAGGAAAAGGCTGTCTGTTTCCCATACTAACTTGCAGAGTGAGAAATCACCATTTAAGAACCACACAGAACGATTCCATGTGTGGCAGAAATGCCTGAGCCATTACAATGATCCGATCTTCTCCTTGGATTGGATCAGGTCCTGGTTTCTCCACAGCCCAGTGCCGAGGACATCAATTAGGGAGAGAAATATTATTCAAAATGCTACTCACGCTTTATGAAAACTTGTCCCTGGCTGACTTTATGACAGGATGAGGATGTTGTACATGTAGGATTATTATCTCAGGGTCATACTGAGGAAGTATAACGATTACTTAGTTTGCCATGATGTAGAACTGTGCAAGTTTTATTTGTGTGTGTGTGTGTGTGTGTGTGTGTGTGTGTGTGTGTGTGTTAGGAACCCAGATCCACATCTGTAACCAAGTATCAGAATTGATTCCAGATCTGGGTATGTGTATTTGTGTATCTGTGAGTATCTGTGTCCGTTTGTTTGATACATCTGAGCACCGTGCTTTGGCCACATTTCACTCCTCAGTTTCCTTGCCGGTGTTGTACTGATCCCCAGGGTTCTGGCGCCGACTGGTGAATAATCTGCCTGCTAGCCTGCCTGTGTTTCCATCGATTCTGTCTCAGTTCCCAGTTATTCCAATTAGTTTCACTGCTGCCTGTTAGTAGCCCGGCTGTCAGGGGAGAGAGAGCAGATCTGGCCTGTCCTCTCACAGTGCTTTGTTTACACTACTAATTGCTGCTCTTGTTTCCTTTCATTAGCAAGAGCTGCCTATTACACTAAGTGCTTGCTCGCTCTGTACGTTCGTCTCACTCACTCTCTTGCTCTCTGGCTATCAGTCTCAGTGTCTGTCTATCTGCTTCTCAGACTGTCCATTTTTCTCTGTCTGTCTTCTCCCATGTCTGGCTTGTTTTTCTGCCCATATTCCTGCATAAATAAAGTGATAGAACCAATTCAAACTAGTATGAGTCAAGAATTTTTAATCTTACTGTTGTAGTTTGATGATTTACCTGCTTAAAGGAAAAATCCACCCTGAACAACTTGCATATTAATCAAAGATGCATATAACATCCAAGATTTATTTTGTAATGAAATTTTTTATGAGTTGACCCTTTCACTGACATGCTGCTTTATTTTCTCCTGGGATAATGGTTTCCTACATTACCCTCAATGCTGTTCGACTATCTGCTGATAGTGGTGCAGTGGGATTTAGCTCTCTTTTCATGTCTACCTAAAGTGAGTGATGCAGCAGGGCTTTAGTGTTTTAGTCTGACCAGAGCCACTGCGCTCATCATCGCTAACTAACTAACTCTAACTGCATTGTATTCAGGAATTTTGAGTCCAGCTTGTGCACCAATGTCTCCACTACTTCTCCATTAGATTTCTCTGGAAAATGGTGAAAAAGAAAAGAAGATCTTTTTCTGACCATTTATCACTTAAGTTAGTGGTTGTGCGCCACAGTGGGATTTTATGGGATGAAAAATTTCAGTGATTTCCAACATGAATTAAATACAGTGGGTATAGAAAAGAATCACCCCCCTTTAAAATAATCACATTTTTTTGCTTTTCAGCCTGAAATGAAGATGTACTAGGTTTTTGTTTTATCCAGCTGTATTTACTCAGTGCAACTTATAACATCCAAGTGAAAGATATAACACCAACATGTCATAAAAATAAATAAATAAATAATAATAAAAAAAACAGAATCACTGAGTTGGAAAAAGGATCACCCCCCTCCTAAAAATCACTTGTAAACTCAATCAGGTGTAGCTAATCACCTTCTCAATGGCAGACAAAGCCATTTGACTTTCAACTGTGATCAGCCGTGGTCATTTTGATTAGCTCAGCATGAAAAGAGCTTTCACGGAGCATTTTGTAGTGCAACTGAAGCAAACAATCAACTATGGGTGGCAAGGCACTGTCAAAAGATCTCCAGGATAAAATTGTGGACAGGCACAAGTCAGGAGATGGATACAAAAAAGGCTTTATCAATGCCTAGATGCACAGTGAGGTCTATTGTTAATAAGTGGAAGGTATTTGGTACAACACAGACCCTTTCTGGATCAGGACGTCGCTCCAAACTGGATGAAAGCGCCAGGAGGAAACTGGTCAGAGAGGCTACCAAGAGGCCTACAGCAACTCTGAAGCAGTTGCAGGAATTTATGACAAAGAGTGGTCATTGTGTGCATGTGACAACAATATCACAAATTCTCCACAAGTGTGGCTTGTATGGGAGGGTTGCAAGAAAAAAGCCACTCCTCAAGAAAGGCCACATGGACCTTGAAGATTCTGAGGCCACATGGAAAAAGGTGTTATGGTCAGATGAGACTAAAATTGAATTATTTGGCCTCAACACCAAACAATACATCTGGTGGAAATCCAATACAGCTCACCATCCAAATAACACCATTCCTACAGTAAAGCATGGAGGTGGTAATATCCTGTTATGGGGGTGTTTCTCTGCAGCAGGGACTGGAGCACTTGTCAGAATAGAAGGAAAATGGATGGGGCAAAATGCCGTCAAATTCTTGAGGAAAATCTGCTGCCCTCTGCCAGAAAGTTGTCAGTGGGAAGAAGGTTTACCTTCCAACATGACAATGACCCAAAGCACACAGCAAAACTGACCACACAGTGGTTGAAGGAGAAAAAGGTGAATGTCCTTGCATGGCCTAGTCAGAGCCCAGACTTAAACCCCATTGAAAATCTGTGGAATGACTTGAAGACTGCAGTCCACAAACGGTCACCATCAAATTTAACTGAACTTGAGCAGTTCTGCAAAGAAGAGTGGGCAAATATTGCAAAGTCTAGATGTGCAAAGTTAGTAGAGACATATCCCAACAGACTAAAGGCTGTAATTAAAAAGTTAAGGCAAATTAAAGCAAGGGGGTGGTCCTTTTTCCAACTCAGTGATTCTGTTTTTTAATTAAAAAAAAATTTTTTTTTTGAGATGTTAGTGTTATATCTTTCACGTGGATGTTATAAGTTGCACCGAGTAAATACAACTGGATAAAACAAAAACTGTATCCGTCTTCATTTCAGGCTGAAAAGCAACAAAATGTGATTAGGAGGGTGATTCTTTTCTATACCCACTGTATTGTTTTTTTATCCTGTGTGTGTGTGTGCTCATCCTCCTATTCTCTCTTCTTTCTCACTAACTCTTAAAAAAGCATACATTCAAAATGCCATACCTGCATCTAATGTAAGGTACATCAGCTAACATTACTGTGATCAGCTAAGGTTACAGCGACTAGAAAGCTGTTTTAGTTAGCAACATTATGTGTAGTTTTACAAACCAAAACATAAACTCAAACATTTATTTTACAATCCCTCCATGATTTAACGATTTTGCAATCGCAGAACTTAATGCGTTATAGAGCAAATTCGGACGCAAATTCACAACGCGAATTCAGTCAAAGCCCTCTTCGATTCACATGCGTTGAACATGGGTACAGCTAAAATGTCTTATTTCCCAACATACTTCACTGTGAAAGACCATGCAAAACAATTTTGTGCAATTGTAATTTTGCCAATTCAAGTAGTTTTCTGCAAAAAAAAGCACAAAAACTCTGCAAATGCTGAAAAAAGCCACAGCAATATTAAGCATTTTTGGCTGCAACAATCACAAAAAAACTCTGTGAAATCCTGTATGGACTGAATTTATAGCTATGTCAGCCTATAATATGTGTGTTGCATATCTCTCAACAAAAAGTCATAGTAGTAGTGTCTTAGCGGACCTGGCTTATGCTAACTTTTTCAAAGTGCAACCAATTACATGTGCCCTCATATGTGACGTAGCAAAGAAGCTAGTTACAATGGAGGAATGGAAGCTCGCTAATTACAATGGAGGAGCAACTAATTATTTGCAGGTCTCAATATTTAATATACAGAGCTACTTAAAGCTGCAGTATCAAACTTTTTTTGGTTAAAAATGAACAAAAATCAATTATTGAGCAAGTACATAAAAAAATCAGTGTTCAAAACTGTCTCCTTACCGTACCCCGATTCGCAACGTTATGCTTATAACAATTATGTATAATTTGAGCTGTTGGGTCGGATTTCGCAGGAGATGTCAGTCTGACGTCATTCGTCTTTGCATGGTTACATCACGTCCGTAAACAAAAAGAAGAAGAGCTGGCTACTATATCATGTGTATGGCGGCTGAGGATGGTGGAGTGTTTGTAGCTTATTCTTACAACAGTTGCTTATTTTGAATTTAAATTTGTCATCTAGATGGCTGCTTTTAATCTGGATAGTTCTAAACGGCAATCATCATTGACATCTGGGGAATCAGCTGCTGTCAAAACCAAGAAACCTCGAACTGCGGAGAGCCTACAGTCACAAAGGGAATGTGATAGAGCCCGTGCTAAAACGAGAATAAATATCGGCATGGCTTTTGAGAGGTGGACACAACTCCGAAATCTGAAGGGATTGAAGACTGATGCAGAGATGGCTTTTTTCTGCTGAACAGGTAAGACATTTCAGTGGCTCAGTAGGTATCTAGCTAACCTTATCGCACTTGTTTGCTTGATTCAGCTAGATATCGAGTTTCCTATGTTGTTTTTTTAAATTTTTTTAAATTATTTTGCTATGGTCAGTGTGGTAAATTGCACTTATTATCTGCTAGCTATGAAAGAGAGCAATTCAAGTCTACTCCAAGAAAACCGCATCCGCTGCCACCTCCGTCAAGTATTGGAGCTAATATACAACCCATACCAATACCTCAAACCAACAAATTCATCCACACAGAGGAGCAGTACTGAAGCACAACCCACGTAAAAAAATAAAATAAATTAAAAAAAAATAAAAAAATAAAAAAACCTCTGCAAGTAACTTGCAAACAGAGATGGCGATAGAGAGGCAAAAGTTCAGTACTGCAGCTTCATCCTTAAGTAACCTTAAAGATATAAGATGATATTCAGAAAAAACATACAATGGCATGCATGTTTTAAATGTGTCTCGATGATGTAGTATTGCTTCAACCTCACAGTAATAATTTGTACATTCGTACATTCATACCTATGCTGAGCATGAATAGTCGCCCTAAGTCTGTGAACTACTGAAACTACCAAGGTGTCCTCATAGCCAGTTACGGCCATGATGAGCACTCAACCAAGGTATGGATATGGATGTTTTTGATTAGGATTAACTAATGTGGTGAATGAGTCAGTGTGATCAAACCAAGGCCAGTGGCACACTAACACACCATTTAATGCCCCTGCAAGGACCTTGTGCACTTGTACTCCTAATTGTGACACTAACGTTTTCCAGTCTGCTAACAAGGACAGACATTAAAGAAATTAAAATTCACTCTTGTTCCTTTAACGTGATGTGCACGTGCACCTCATGTTTGTGTTATGGTGGTTTTTTTTTTGTTTTGTTCCATCACTTGTAGTGAATTATGCCTTAGAGGCTTGTGTGCTGAAGCAAAACTCTGCATCTGCAGTCTTTTCCCCCACCTTCCCCATAAGCAGGCTGTAGGAGGAAAAGAGAGAAGAGGAGGGAGTGGAGTAGAGTGCAGCCGCGCCTTCTTAATGACTCCCATCCCTCTCCGTGCCACGTTATTAATTAGCTCAATGATCCTTGCCGATGGGACTTGGGCGGCGGATTAAAGACCTCGGCGGGTGTAGGAGTGTCTGCCTCTGTCGGAGAGGTGAAGAGGGACAGCACCGTGCTCTCTGGAGGTCTACAGGAACAGCAGCTAGTATCTCTCTAAGCCCTAGGGGAGTGTATGTGTGTGGTGTGTGCGTGTATGTATGAGAGAGAGAGAGAGAGAGAGAGAGAGAGAGAGAGAGAGAGAGAGAGAGAGAGAGCATATTACACTATGATTATTGCTTTAAAAATCTAATAATCTAGTACCTGAAAGAGTGTGTATTAGATTTCTGTATTAGATTGTAGAGCTTACGACGCAGGATGCAATTCTGTATGACTGGATTTTTAAAAGACCAATCATACACTTTGGTGGGTAGTAAAGGCAAAGCTGTACAACCCTGGCTTTTAATATGAAGGAGTAACATCACTGATACTGCTACTTTACCATTAGCAGTCCGGAAGTCAGGAAGAGGACATAAGACTCCCGAGGCAGGAAACAGAAATAGCTACGAGAGGTCAGTGAGTTGAGAACAAAGTACTTCTAGTAAAGTCTGTCCACTTGCAGTCATCTTGGCAATGCTCCTGGGCAGTTATTTTCAGTCATACAAAGACCAGGCTCCTATGTGTTTGAATGGGGAGAGACCCATATACCAGAAATGGATTGGATTCAAAATGACTTTTGAAATGTCTGCAGCAAAAATGACATAAAAAAATAACACGTTGCAGGTTGTTCCAGCTAATGCACATGCACATTTCTTAATAACTGACAGAACAATATGCCATAAATCTGTGCAGGTGCAGGTGTCTGTACAACAAGTAGTGTGGGGTAGAACCTTGTTAAGTTGCTATGAAATTCCCACCGATTTTTCATGAGAGCTAGAGGTGTGTGATACTGTATGTAAGGAATAAAACACACATAACACCACATCCCAAACTGTTTTATTCCTCTTTTAAAGCAAGACAAAATTCTTTTTAACAGGTCAGAATTACATTTAATGCTGTGGAACATCCATGAGATCTGTTTTGTCTTACAGTACAGCAACTATAAACAATTGTTCCATCAGCAGCCTCTTTTTTTTCCTTTCTTTTAGAAAAAAATGCAACTTGGAGAGAATCTGCAAAGCACAACATCCTGAAGACTTTCCAGCCTTTGGTACTTCTCAGAAAAGCATATTGTGTTTATATTTTTTAGATTGATATTGATATCATATTTATCATGTGATAGGCAGTTAACGTTGTTTCTTGCCTTCAAGCTGGATTTTGCCCATGTTGTCTTGTCAGCATAGATGTAGCTTACACTATATTGCCAAAACACCTATCGGGACACCTGACCATCACAACAAGATGTGCTTTCCAAAACCATGGGCATTAATATGGAGTTGGTCTCCCCTCTGCTGTTATAATAACCTCCACTCTTCTGGGAAGGCTTTCCCTTCCCAGATTTTGGAACGTGGCTGTGGGGATTTTCCCATTCATCCACAAGAGCATTAGCGAGGTCAGGCACGCAGTCGCCATTCCAATTCGTCCCAAAGGTTTTCAGTGGGGCTGAGGTCGGGACTCTGTGCAAGCCACTCAAATTCATCCACACCAACATCAGCAAACCATGTCTTCATGGACCTCTATTTGTGCAAAGGAGTATTGTCTTACTGGAACAGGTTTAGGCCCTGTATTTCCAGTGAAGGGAAATCGTAATGCTACAGCATACAAAGACATCCTATACAATAGCGTGCTTCCAACTTTGTTGCAGCAAGAACCACATATTGGTGTAAAGGTCAGGTGTCAACATACTTTTGGCCATGTAGTGTATTCTAGGGACATTAGCGATGACCCCTTCAGACCACCCACCCCCACACCACAATATGAAAGTGTGTTCTGTCCAAAAAAACCTGTATAATCTCTCACAGCAATATCAGTTTATGGCTTCATGATGTCAGTATGGCCTTTGTAATAAAATGTCTCCTCCGTGATAAAGCCTTCACATCCAGAAGCTATAAATTCGTACAGCACTAGCAAATTTCTAGCTGGATGCTTGTGTCCTACATGACACGGTATCATGAATTTATTTACAGAAAACTACTGTACATTCAAAATATTGTAGCATTTGCAAATATACAATATGAGGCTTTATATTGCCTGTAGCTGTCAATATAACGGCCAGGTTAATCAAAATACAGGCTTGTGCCTCTTTCTTTTTTGCTTCCAATGGGTGACTTTATGGTTTATAGTATATTACCCACATTGTGTGTAGGTGTTTAATTTTATAAGACTTGCAGGGCATTTGTCATTCTGTCATTGCTGTCTCTTTTCCATGAGACAGGCTTAATACAGAGGACTTTAAAAAGTTTCTAATTGATCATGCAAGGATTTCTATTTCTTGCCCCATCATTATTCTGTCCCAAGCACTTTTCAAAACCCATACTTGTCAAATTCAAAACCATATACAAATATGGTTTCAATTCAATTGAAAAAAAAAAATCATGAATTTTTGCCATTCAGGGTGCAGAAAATATTTCTTGCTTAAATATGACATGCCGAAAAATCAGATTTGAGCTTGTCTGAACATAGTGGGAGAACCATTATTTTGTAGCGGATTAGATCAGCAGCATAACAATCTCACTCACTGCCTCTCATCTGACAAAGCTTCCTTGAGCTTCTGCTCCACATGGGACCACAGAGGCGAGCGTCACTTCATCCTCCCGTCCATTCTGTTTGTTTGTCTAAAGCCCAGTCCCCTTGGCATGTCCATTTGCATCAGTGTGATTGTCACAATAGAGAAATAATAGAACAAGAAGGGGATCCAGCCTCTCCAGATGCCTGACAATGGCATGGAGCAAATGAACATAAATGTCACTGTCAGGACAGGAATGAGGAAAAAGCATGTCACATGAGCAGGCTACATGCCTGTCTGAAGACGAGGGAACTCATCAAGCCTGTGAAAAGGAGAATCAAAGGGCGTTACAGTGAACGTATGAGAGTGGGGGGTAGTGATAGCATCCAAACATCCCAGTTCACCACAACACTCTTTGCCCGTGATGCCTGTGTCTGTGTCCCAAACACTAATTAGAAGGCTGTCCCATGTGGGGCTTTGTAAGAGAAAGCTCTGGCCCTGCTGTAGCCTTCACTATTCAAGGTACCAACAAATAGCCTGCACCTTTTGATTGAAGTAGGTGTGGTGGATCATATAAGATCAAAAGTTTGCTCAGATACTGCGGCACAAGACCATTCAGTGCTTTATAGGTCAATAGTAGTATTTTATAATCAATGCAAAATTTGATCAGGAGTCAATGCAGTGTGGATAAATTATTGGGCCTTGGGTTATGGAGATGCTGTCAAGCATAGAGCTATTGTTATTCACATGGATGGTGATGAACATTCTCCACTTCTTTTTCTTCACAAAGGCAAAAAACTTGTCTCACACAAGTACCAGAAAATGTGGAACATCCGTGAGACAAGTGGATTCCCACATCTCTTTTTTCTCTTTTCAAGACAAAAATGTACCATGTTATGTTATTGGGAAACCACAAAGCATAAACTCAGAAACCAGAAAGAAAACTTACCATTACAAACCACTGACACTGGAGACTCCTTCCATAAATGTTAAATAAACATCTTACCACATCAACAGTGAAATATTTTTTCTTTGTTAAATAAAAACACGTTTTTAAATCTCTTTATTATAAGCCTTAAATTATTTAGCATGTCTGCCTGTGAATGAGTTGTTACTATAGAAATGATAACACATTAATATAAACCTGTGATTTGAATTACTGTCAGAGCTGCTGTTATAGAAAATTAATCAACAACCTATGACCAATAAGTATTGATTATTCGACAACGCTGTAGTATATCTGATCTCAGTAGACAGTCTCAGGCAATGAAAATTATTTATAGCAAAAGGATCAAACCGAATGAGTGCATGTCATGGGAGTAGTATCATAAGCAATACCGCTGCTGCCACATACACCCACACACATATGTACGCCGCTCTCTCTCAGGTTTTGATATTGGCATTTAGGATCACACACGAACCTTAGGCTTTGTGATGATGCTGACATCTTTGTGTTAGTGCTTGCTCAGACATTTCTTGTCCTCACACATCATACATCTCTATATAGGTCTGAGCAGCCTCGAAGTGCGCGACCCATGTGATTATTGACTACGTGACCTCTGGATGACCCTGCTGGTGCGCAAGTAAAGGGCAGGGTGTTAGCGCATGCCGCACTGTCTGTCACGCATGTCAATAATGTGATGAATGGGGCTGGTGGTTATTAAAGCAGAATTAGAGCAGGGAAAGGGAGGGGGGGCAGCGATAAATGATGGCGCAAATGGCTCTGCAGTTGAGGGCTGGGGAGCCGGATGGCACAGCATCAGTGTCATCAGTCTTTATTATCCTCCAGGGATAGGTCTGAGGATTGAGGCAGAGAGCGAAGGGAGAGAAAGAGAAAGAGAGAATAAGGTGGTGAAATGGTCAGAGCTCATTACAAAGCATCTCCATGAGTGCCTTAAATCACCTAATGGACAGTCACTACCTGCTTTTTAAATTTTTTTTTACCTGTCTCACTAATTAAGCATGTCTGTCTCTACCTTTCATGACTCTCTGTCTTTGTGTTTCTTTCTTGCATGTTCTCCTGCTTTTCTTTCTCTAACCTCCCTCTCTCTTTGCATGTGTAACTGGCTTCTCTCTGAGGCATCGTTTTTTCCATTTCTACCTCATTCTCCTTCTCCCCTCCATTTTCTCCAGCACAGAGGGAGGGGAAGACCCCCTACCGCTATTAATCATGGTGAAGTCTCAAAGCCTGGCGGCATACACACACACACACACACACACACACACACACACACACACACACACACACACACACACACACACACACACACACACACACACACACATTCAGGCAACGAGGCAGCACTGGGTTCACTGCACAGTCACAGAGTGGAGGCAGGGCTGCTGATTGGTGGAGCCTCGGTTAGCCCGGCCCCTCAGCCACATGTCGTCATGACTGCAGATGGGAGTGCATGATGCTGCCATTGATATTCTGTCCCCGCACGCCACCAAACCGCTGATCCTTTTTTTTAATTAGTACTTTATTTATTGATACCCACGTTAATGTCTCTCCTAATTTTGGGATGCTTCTGTCTAAATTACGCTCAGCGTCATTCACTGCTGCGACTCTAGAGACTAGACAGAGCAGACGTTGAGATCACCTTGCTCCCTTTTTTGCTGGCAGATAACAGATCTTAGAAATCAAGTTACCTCTTCATACAAGCCTAATATTCTTAACATCAATGAGGATACTCAATTATAAATATAAATATATAAATATACCTTGGATTAGGGCAACATACTTAATCATATACTAATTGAACCATGGTTTTGGCCTCTGCAATGACAGTGATGTATTCATTCATCATTGCCAATGTTTACCCAGTAAACACAATTATAGATGCAGGACCTTGATCCTAGAGTTACAACACTATTAAACCAAATGGGTAACAGGAATTTAAATTTTTTTTTTTGCAAGTGAATAGCCTAGTCTAAATTTCATTCCTGCAAGCAGCACTATCATAAATCACAGACATTCTGGCAGGGATTCATAATGATTGAATATTAAATGCTATAAAAATGCACTAATTGCAATTAGTAATCTCATTTATAATCCAGTCTTACCTTCAATCTTTTTTTTGGTCACTTGGTGAGCCTGAGAATAGCATTAAAAGATGAACCACCCAGACCCAGGTCCATATCTATCCATATACAAACTTCTGAAAAAGGTTCCACATCTCAGTTAGTTTTGCTCAGATATTCCTTTTTCATAACCTCAAATTCTTGCTTGCTCAATCCTTCTTGAAAATTCACTGCTGGATCTGAAGGGAGTGACAGAAAACATTACTGTATTGACTTTATTTCATTATCTCTGGATGTTGTAAACCGCTATTTACATCTGCTACAGCACCAAACCACTATTTCAGGAAACTTTCCCTCTCCTTACATAATAATTCACAGCACTCTTATATGCCTATATACCTTTCAGCTCTGGTTGATGCACTGATAATTCCCCTCGTATAAAGATCCAAGCTTTTCATTTTTACCTCAGTCTCAGCTCAGTCTCTATCTATATTTGGTGATTACATGAATCTGTAAATGAGGCCCAATTTAACATAGCTAGTTTGCACTAAAGGAGATGATAACCCAAATGGGCCAAATGAGCCCTGGCGTGAGAGTGGACGAAAGCAATGGGTTAACTAATTACTGCATTAGTAGCTGCTCGGTGCAGGCGATCTGTCAGTGCTAAGATATTTCGGTCCCATCACCTTAAACGCTATCTCTTACAAACACCTGCAGCTGTGCAGCCCGTCGACTCTCTTCTCCTCTCTTTCTCCTTGTCTCTCCTCTTCATCCTCTTTACCTCTTCTCTCCTCTCCTCTTTCTTATTTCCAGGCCCAACAGAACAGGCTTCGCCCACCGCATCAATCTGAGCTCCATGTTTATATTTATGTATGGTGGAAAGACGAGAGAAGCGACGGCACTCTGCGCTTTATTGACTAAGCATTAAGGGGACATTATCAGGCGATAGCAGAGTTATTTATGAGGATGGGGGAGAGGTGCGCCGCCTGAGTTATGTGAGAACCAGTGCACGGATGAAAGCTGCTCATACAGTCAGAGCTGATAGCAGACCTGCAGTGCACCGATCCAAAAAAGAGCCTCAGATTTATGTCGAGCGACTTTATGCTGCTGTGTAGGTCAGCCACAACCTGCTTATCTGGTCTTCATTGGCACGAATGTGGCTGCAGAGTGGCTTGACAGTATGCAGAGCAGTTGCAAATGTTGCTGAACAAACATGGCAAGTGTTAGAGCTGAGAAATGATGTATAATGTAGGTTCAGGCACAGACGGTGAGGCAGATTTGTTTGGACCCCTGACCTTTATACTAAGCTAGCAGACATTAATAGAGGAGCACTTGAGAGGGTTGAACATGAATGGCCTGTTGATGAATTATGCGTGTCTACATGTATGTTGTGTGAATTCTGAATTTTAGACATTTGAACAGAAGTCAGAATGGAAAATCATTATGGATTTGAAGATCAGAACATTTCTGAGAACTCGCCAAACAACATGGGCGTAGTTCAAAACTCTTAATACATCCACGCAGCCTAATTATGCTTTGATACACCGCCTGTGAGAATGCAAACATAGCTTGAAGTTTCGGCTTATCCTCGACTGATTCATGTGCAACCAAATGCACTATGTGTTTAGAGCAGCGTAAACAGCCAAAGTGCTTCCTGACGAAAAATAAAAGCCTGTTCTAAGATAAATGTCTGATAGAAGTGGAGAGGAGCCTTATTTGTTGAAATCTGTTTATTTCCCATTACTTATTACAATCACATCTGCTCATTCAGAAACTTTATTCCAGATTTATTCACTTCTCCGGGTTTACATCTCAGTTGCCAGTGAATCACATAAAAATGAGGAATGATCAAAAGCACTTTGCAAAACGAAAATAAAATTCCTCCCCCCCACACTACAAAAACGGCTCTCGGCTTTAAAGGTTCAAGGATGCTCAGTAGTCACTGTGCAGGATTGTATGAGTGGACAGACAGACCAACAGATGAACAAACATGCCCTCATTCACCTCGACCCTGGGCACTTTCACTCTAAAACACACATATTCATGCACCTCACCTAGCCAAAGCTATTCCTTTTCCACAGCAAACCAGGTCAACAAACAAAAAGCAATTATGTTGGGCAGCTGCCGCCTGGGAGTGGGTAATTACAGTGTGGTGTGGACAGCTTCATTCTAAACAGGTACTAAAAGCATCATCAATCATCTGCACGGTGACGCCTCATGCTCACGTGACTGCTCGCCGCAAAGGAGACGCTCATATCTGATTGGCCGGCGGAAGAAGTACTCGCAGAGGTCAGTCAGTCAGCTGAGCTGACCTGCCAATGACCTTGTATCACTTGACCTCTGCAGGCCTAGAGGTCAGACCTTGATATCAGTTGGAGAGTGGGTAACAGAGAGAGGGAGGGGGAAGACAAATGATACGAGTACAATTGCAGAGGAATGAATAAGAGGAAAGAGAGAGAGAGGGGAAAAAAATGAAGGGGAACAAAGATGAAAAATAAAACCCTGGCTTGGTGGAACACCTGGGTCCTCCCTTATACACTGCCTGTCCAGTGGAAATGAAGATTATTATTAGCCATGGTGTCCTGCATACACGCTTAGAAAAAAGGGGACTAAACAGTAGCATTCCTTGCTGCCCTCATAGGAAGTGCTTTAAAGCGTTTCTTAACAAAAATAATTTTTCAAAGGCACACTATATTCAAGTGAAACATAAATATTAAAGGCACAAAAGGGAAGAGTAGTATGTGTGTGGGGGTTGGGGGGTGGGGGGTGGGAGGGCGAGGGGGGAAGAGTGGGGTACGGTGGCTTTGTGGTTAGCACGTTTGCCTTGCACTTCCAGGAGTTCAAATCCCGCCTCCGCCCTGTGTGCATGGAGTTTGCATGTTCTCCCCATGCTTTGGGAGTTTCCTCCAGGTACTCCGGTTTCCTCCCACGGTCCAAAGAAATGCGCTGTAGGCTGATTGGCATTACCAAATTGTCCGTAGTGTGTGAATGTGTGTGCAATTGTGCCCTGCGATGGGTTGAAACCTCGTCCAGAGGTTTGTGCCCCGAGTTCCCTGGGATAGGCTCCATGCTTCCTGCAACCTTGTGTAGGGTAAGCGGTACAGAAAATGGACGGAAATGGACGGATAGATGGTATATAGGTGCATGTGTAGCCCAGAAATGTATCAAGAGGACAAGCTGTAACTTTTTTATTCCTCCTGTGATGCAGATGTGTCGATCATGGCATTGATTTAGTACAGCGTGAGAGTTTGCAAAATAATTTCATTTGCCATTGTATTCAGTGATTACTGTGGGATGTTTTCTAATATAGTACTTCTCAAATAGGGTCTGTAAAGCAAAGCCAGGGGGTCTGTGTTTTTTGGTATTTTTTTGTAATTTAGTCACAGTAATAATCCAACTTTATTATAGTCATTACATTCATTGTTGAGTTCGTACAGTTATTAGCCCATTTGACTGATACCTTTAGAAAATACAAAGCTCAATAACTAAAATACATACATGTACATGCTCAGAAAATGGTGCTAAACTGTACCATTTCTTGTCACTGAGTTAGTACTTTCAAGCATATACCTTTTATATCTTTATTATGAATATTTTTTTTATGTGGAATGGTGCATGTAGTGTACCTTTAAAGCTTTAGTGTATCTTTGAATGCAATATATCCATGTTTCCAATTGAAAGATGCATACTAAAGAAACAAGAAAGGGTACAGTACTATTTTTTTCTGAGACTGTATGAATAAAGTTGGGCCTAATGTGTTTTGTTAGTAGGAAATTCAGAAATAGAAAGCTCTATAAAGCTCTATTGTGCATATTATATTCAAGTAATGTTCTTGAAATAAGAGTTGAGTGTAAGAGTGACACATGAGTGCTTTAGTAGCTGAGGTTTGAAATGATAAAGATGATTTTGGTGCATTTAACAATAACAGCCTAAAAAAATCTAAGTTTCACATTATCCTCCACCAAACCTTATTTTGTTTAGGCCTTAAGACATTACATTGCCCGTAAGAATTGCCCATTTTAAGCCATAACGTGAGCATTTCTAAACCAGTTTGTAAGCTGAGGTTTGAAATGATGATGGTGTGGGTGCAGCCGTCTTCTCCACAGTGGGAAAGATGGAAGATGTGCTCGCACTAATGGCTGTGCAGAGACATGTTTCGATTGGGGAAAGTTCATGAACTGGGCTTCCATTGAGAACAGAGGCAAGATAGACGAACGGAGCACAATGGCTTATCTGAAAAGACAGAGGAGAATCTTGACACACCACCTGCCTGTTCCTCTCCCCTCCCTTCTTCTCCTTCTCTGTCATTCCCTCTCCACTCTTCTCCTCTCCTCTCCACCCTTCTCTGTTCTCCCCTCTCCATATGTCTGCGAACGCATTGCTATGGCAACGACACCCAGGGCGGCTTGGGTGGAGATCGGGGGGGATCACAGCGATGACTTCAGACAAATAAGCTCAGTCGCTCACACTTTCAGTGGAAATCTGAAGGCGAAAAAAGAGTCCAAGTGTGCTTGTTTGTGCTTGTTTACACTCCTTTATTTGCATTGCTCATGCACGGCATGTCTAAGGGAAAAAAAAGCAGAAACGCAGTCCATCATCGCCACAAAAATGTGTTGAATCAGCCTGAAAAAGCAACCCAATAGGCACAATTTTCCCGCTGTGCCATGAACATTATTTTGTGTGGGCTCTGTCATTCCTGACTAAATTAGCATCGTATAGCTCAGATAATGCTTTATGTTTCAGAGAGACGCTGAAGAAGAAAAGGCAAAATGTGCTTGAGTGTGCTTATTCACAGGCTTTTATTTACAGTATTTAGACATATCATATCAAAGCAAAAAAAAAAAAACCCAAACAAACATAGTAAAGCATTCTCTGGAAAAATAGCCGAGAGCTGCAAAAATGTGTTGCCAGAAAGAATCTAAATATACAGATGTCTTCCACTGTAAAATTCAAACAATATTTTGTATGGGCTTTATCACTCAGTTTTTTTGCCCACAGTTGCTAATGAATTATGACCAAATTTACATCTCAATATTTTCCCTTTATGGTGTATATACCAAAGGCACTATCATCACACTATCACACTGATGTGAAACTTAAGGACAGGCTGATCTGCTCTGTTCTGTTAAACATGCACAGTTTTGAGAGACACAGTTGTTTCTAGAAATTTGTGTAAACAATCATGAGTAAAAAAACAACAACTCTAGGAGCTTTACCAATTGAAAATAAAATCATGGAATGAATGTGCAGTAAGCAGACTGCAATCCAACTGAACTATCATTCTTTTAGCATAAGGGATGGCGTAAGATTTAACAGTAGTTATCTCAAGTACAACATAAATCTCTCTAGATGTACCTTAATGTTAGATATTAATCTAACATATAATTTGTGTGTGTGTGTGTGTGTGTGTGTGTGTGTGTGTGTGTGTGTGTGTGTGTGTGTGTGTGTGTGTGTGTGTGTGTGTGTGTATGTGTGTGCATTCTGACCTGTGTGTTTTTGAGGGCTGCATTTGAAGTTTTCATTGTTTGTGTAATTTATTTCTTGTATTTGTAGTCCTTAACTGCACTGAGATTGGCAAGACTTCGCAGATATGACACATTTTAGTACTAATTTTGTGATTTGGGGTATAGTTCTAAAGATTCTGTGCATGCAATTGGAAAAATGCTGCTTCAAATTGACCAGTCATATTTCACCATCCACAGTTTTTTTCTTTTTTTTTCATTTGCCTCATTTTGCCTGGGTGCAACCTTCCAAAGGACAGTTAAAACGGCAAGAGTCGGCAGAAGCGTGCCGTGGAGGTCAATGCAACTTCCAAAATCTCACAGAAGGCTGTCTTCAATTTGGGCCGTGATGTGGAACAACAAATGAGCTTGCTGCAGACAGTGAAGTGCACCCTAACTCAAAATCCTCAGTCCTGCACCGATTTGAATGGCAGAACCTCATATATTGTAACCTTGACACAGTTTTTACCTCTCTGACACAGTTTCCCCTCCATAATAATCTCCTTCCCTCCTTGCCTCTTTCCCTCCTCCCAAACGTCCACATTCCCAGAGCCCAGAAGTGCTGATTGCTGCTGTTTGCTCTGCACACAGATTTTTTTTTTTTGCTGAGCATGTAAGCTGTCCCCAAACATCTGTTCTCGGGAGTCATGTAAAGCAGAGGAGAAACAAGGGCTCTGATACGCTTTGTGTACATGCTCATCCCCTCGTGTGTGTTGCACCTACTTCTTTGTGCAGCCATTGACAACAAACAAGTGAGTCTTTATTTAAGAGTGCGGAGAAAGAGCTAAAGCATTGGGGTGAAAACAAGAGTGACAAAGAGATAGGTGTTTTGGTTATTATTATGCCTCTTAGTTATAAGCCTTTATTTGGGGAAGCATCCGTTTCATTAAGGCACAACACTGAAATATGGAAAGGCTGTTACAGAAGCAGTGTCATATCAGCAGTTTATGTTGTTACTAATTTTAATTTACATGAAACCATCTTATCTAGTGCTACCAGATACATTTTGTTCAAGAAAAAAACCGACAGTAATGTTCGATTTTGGAAACTTCCCTCCTCACAATTGCACTGAAAAGTTTGGCTCTAAAATGGTGTAGATACATAAAAATATATGAATATGAACTCATTAAGAGTTTAGACCTTATGTGTAATAATAAACTCACACAAAAGCACTAATAAACATGCACGCACTTATATTCAGTGTCTTGTCCTGTCATATTGTATTGCATACAGTACTGTGCAAAAGTTTTAGGCACATGCAAAGAAATGCTGTAGAGCAAAGAGGCCTTCAAAATAATGAAATTAAATGTTTCTACATTAAAAAAAAATAAAAAATACCATAAAGAGCAGTAAACAATAGTAAATGAAACAAAGTCAATATATGTTGTGACAAAAAAATAAAAATAAAAATAGTAGTCTCTGGTACAATTTGTGCAGTTTTATAAGGAAATGAGCTGGTAAGTTTTATTGAGCATCTTGCAGAACCAGACACAGTTCTTCTGGACACTTTGACTTTCGCACTCGCTTCTTATTTCTGCAGCAAAACCCAGCAGCCTTCATTGTGTTTTTTGTCTGAAAAGTGTCTCTTACGTAATATGCTGCTTTCTTTAATGACATACAAACATTTTTCTGTAACATTTAATTTTGTGCTAGAAAACTAATGTTTGGGAATCTAAAATGTTTTTTGTTGATAATGTAGAAGTCATAAAATAAAAAATCTACAACAAAGTTTGTACAAAAAACAAACAAACAAAAAAACAGGGTGCCTAAAGCTTTTGCAAAGTACTGTAGGTTCATTTTAATTTCATTTATTTGCATGGAATATATGGTAGTTATATGAGCACAAACTATATTAATAGCAGCTGTGCCCTTTGTTTATTGCTGGAGTTTGACAATGTATATTTTATGCAAGCAACAGGTTAACCACACTTTTTACATATAAACAGGCTCAAAGTTCTGGAGACTGATCCTTAGCAACTCTTGTTTGCTCTAGTTTGCTCCAAATTGCACCAGCTGGATAATTAACTTTCCTTTCACTCTTGGTGAATAAATATTTCTTAAATATATGAAGATAACAAGGCATATTAGATTATAGTGAATTGAGAATTGACTAAGAATTAGTGCAGCTATAATCTTTGTATATGCATAATAATGCTGATGTAGTAGGTGATGGGGAAATCCTGAAATTTTGTTATTAATTGCAAAATTGGGAATTGCTTTAATATTCTACTTCTGTTTTTTAACATAGATTTGGATGTTGGATTGCAAATATATATATATATATATATATATATATATATTTCTTAATACTAAATGAATAACCATTTTTGTCTATTCTATTATTAAGCTGCTTAATAACTAACAATTATTATTAATTGTATTATTACTATTACTATTGTTGTTATTATTATTACTTTTATTTTCACCATCACTATTATTATTGTAAATTATGATATTAATATATCAATCTTAGAACAACAACAACAACAATAACAATCATAATAATAATATAAAGTTATCTAATTCTATTTTATTTATCTATCTATTAAGCTAAAATGTATAAGATAACAATATATATTAGTTACAAAATAAAATATAATGTTATAATTGGTGTATTATTATTGATATTATATAATAATATATAGGACTATGATATATAACACTGTATTATTATTATTATTATTATTATTATTATTATTATTATTATTATTATTATTATTATTATTATTATTATGTTACATGTGTGTGTGTGTGTTTTTACGAGTTCAGAAGCACGAGGCTGTCACGTGATTCATTAAAAAATGCGCCCATGCAAAGAAAACAGCCTTTATTTACACATATTTTTTATGTGCTGAGAAAATGTCACACGAGCTTAAACACACACACACACACACACACACACACAAACACACACACACACACACACACACACACACACACACACAGGTAACTGTCAGAAACCGACACTATTACGCTTACTATATTCGTTATTTATATTCTGACATGCAGTAAATACTATATTTTGAATTTAAGCGGCTAGACATCATATATTCTATAGCCTAGTCCATATATATTCTATATTAAATATATCCACACACATAGGGCTATTTTTCGGCGACTAGAGGAGTGAAATCGTCACTTCTCTCAACTGACATACAAACTTAACATGCTAATGCTATTGTTTGCATAGGCCTCGCTTCTGTGGCATTACTTCTGTACACAAATACAGACAGTGGCTATTATTCCGATAGTTTTGTGTTTAACATAAAATATTAAACAATACTACTACAATATTAAATATATAAACGAGAAACTTACCCGTGAAACTAAATTCCATACTGGTCCCTGATGTTTTATCTGGTCTGCTGCCTGTTATCTGTAAAACTGGTCTTATTTGTTACTTGCTAGGAACCAGCATCCATTATCATAGCATTTTGAAAAAAAATAAATAATAATATTACAAATATTATGTAATGTATTTGTTTTCCTGATTCATTAAGTCCATATTGAACATATCTAATAATTTTGGCATTAATTAGGCCCCTTAAATATCAATGCACCAAATTTTAATAATGACAAATGTATTATTATTATTATTATTATTATTATTATTATTATTATTATTATTATTATTATTATTATTATGTAGAAGAGTTTTATCAGGAAGTTTTTCTTGTGTCGTAGAGTGGAATCTACTCCAAGGACACGGAAATTTGCAGAACTGAATAACACACGGGCTTCACTGAGTTAGGCGCTGACCGGGTCACTGCTGTCCTAAAACCAAACAGGGGTCAAGAGGTGAAAGGTTGACTAGAGAGTAAGTGAATACATTAGCAGCTAAAGCGGTTGAGTCGAGCTTTAATCTGACTAATATTGGGGAAAAAAAAGAAGGAAAAAAGAGAAAGCGTCAAAAACAAAAGCGTCGCAATACTAAAGAAAAATACATTTGTTTTTGAAATGTGTTTGAAATTAGTTGAAATTATACAGAAGAATGATGAAGTGTGATTTTAGTCTTCTTTCTTTATTTCCATGTTCGTTAAGGTCTGGATTATTCGCTCTCAAATCTTTTTTCAAGTTGATTTATCTAGAAATTTTTAAAACGTCACGAAGTAAACCGTCGGTTGTTTGTATTTATTTATAAACGCATTATAGTATTTAGTAGTCTATTTTCTATTAATGTTCTTTCTTTAATGAAAAAAGTTATATATATATATATATATATATATATATATATATATATATATATATATATATATATATATATATAACTTTTATATATATTACTCGTACTTATATATATATAAAGTACGAGTAAAGCTGAGTAAGGGTTATAAGATTTATATTCTCATTTAACGAGCAGACAATACAAAAAGCTTTTAATGTCAGACGCATCACAAAACATAAATGGTAGTTTCCTTTCTTCAAATATTTATGATCAATCTTGTATTAACTTCTCGTCTCGTGTTTTATTAAAAAGGCAAGCATCCTGTCCGATCAAGTTAAATCAATTAAAAGCCAATAAACCCAGTGGTCAATAAATCTATCAGCAATAATTATCTTTAAGCCACATGTAGCCTACTTAGAAGACAATTAGAAGTCAAGCAATTATTTCAATCGTCGAGAAAAAAATAGAGAGAGAGAATAAAGGAAACTCAAAGTGTAATATTTACAGTATGGACTTTATACAGATTGTATATATAGGCTCTGGTGTTTTTGAGGGACAAATGTGGAAGGCTTAAAGTATCCTTTAACTCTTCTCTCTTTACTGAAGTGCACAGCCGTGCTCCATGTCATCCAGATGAAAAGTTAGTATGGGGAAGTTCAGTTCAGCTTATGGTCCTCGATTTAACCCATTCTCGGAATAAATGGCTGGAAATACGCAACTTTAAGTGGAGGCACTTGGTACGTTGACAGCGTTTAGCCATTATTTAGAAAGACGAGGAGCACCGACTTGCAGCGCTCTTTATTTTGCAGATAAAAAGCACTGGCAGCGTGAACATGACACGTACAACGTGTAGGCCTACAGGCGAAGACAGTACAGGAAATAACCTGGTGTGGACTCTCTCTCTCTCTCTCTCTCTCTCTCTCTCTCTGTGTGTGTGTGTGTGTGTGTGTGTGTGTGTGTGTGTGTGTGTGTGTGTGTGTGTGTGTGTGTGTGCGTGCCAATATAGCGTTATGAGTCTCTTAATTTACTTATAAATTTAAGATAGGTAAGTTATGCTATAGAACCTTCTAGGACATTTCTTGGCATTCTGAGCTTCTTCTTCTTCTTCTTTTTTTTTTTTTTACTTTAAGCTTAATATTTTAACAAAAGTGCTAACGAACATCGAAGATAAACCCAATACAGAGTAAATACAGAGTAAAACTTTAAGCATACATATTAAAGGTAAAAAACAAGGTGTACACTTCTCAGCCACAAGAAATGGTACACTTTAGTACCCTTTTTTCCCTCAGAGAGGATATGAATGATAATTTTAAGGACTCAAGTCCTTAAAATCTGCAGTAGTGCTAACATAAAAAATAGCAAGGCTAATAAATATAGAAAATAAATATATACGCTATATTATTATTATTATTATTATTATTATTATTATTATTATTATTAATAATAATAATAATAATAATAATAATAATAATAATAATAATAATAATAATAATAATAATAATAAAGTGCATTTGGGGGGCAAGGCTTCAACAGGTGAGGGAGGACACCAGACATGCTCACTAGGTTGGAAAATACTTACAGTATATATTTCATTATCATAACCATAATAATCTTTCCCCCCACAGATTTCTTTTTTTTTTCTGACTTGGCGATCCTTTATCCGTCATTTGCCCTTTTATAATGTCGGCGCGTAGCGCGCGCAGGAGGGGGCCAACGCGTATAGCTCCCGCATATTGCTAACAGCAATGAATTGAACACTAACTCTCCTCTGGAAGCGCACACGTGTCCGTTGTGTTTGAGTGTAATTCCAGACAGCTTCCCGGTCCTGGATGTTTGTGCATATACCGCTGCGTTTTCTTCAGTTTCATGCGCCTGTTCTGGAACCACACTTTGACCTGAGTCTCACGGAGCTGCAGCGCGCTCGCGATCTCCACCCGACGCGCGCGCGTCAGGTACCTGCTATAGTGGAACTCCTTCTCCAACTCGGTGAGCTGCTTGGTGCTAAAGCTGCTCCGGGACAGTGTGTGTGGACTGTCCTCGCTTTCATTCTTTCCACCGTCCACTTTCACAGACTGGAGGAAATTCTGTGCGCCGGTTACATGGGCTTTCCCTGCAGTACAAAATAAGAGAAATGAAAACAATTTTTTTCTCGTCATGAATTTTCGATGTCCATCATCATGCGGCTAAACATTCCACTGTGAAGATTCTGATGTTAAAAATAATAGAGTTAAACTTGATTTTTTAGTCCTCTGTATGGACTTGGTGTGCATCCTGTACACATTTTCTGTGTATGCGTGATGGCGATACCTTTAAGAAAATGGTCATAAAAACAATCATCCTAATTTGTAGTACATGTGAATATCTTCATGGGATTTGGCTTGTTTACAAAATGATAAGGGTACGACTTGGCTAGCTCGAACAGATGGCACGAGAAATAAAGCAGGTCTCTAATTGAAGATCAGGTCTTCAACATCATCCTGCCTTATGGTGGGGATCAACGATATTCACCACATCATGTATACATCTATAGTTTTCTCTTATTGTTTGGAATTACTCAAATACACCACACTCAATATGTAAAAACAAAGCATTAATTCACCCACAAATGCAACCGATATAAAGAATTATATTACTGGAGCACTCATTTCTAAATGTATGATACACATCAATTTTCCAGGTTCTGTAACAAAATTAAGTAAGAACTAATAATGTGAACCGTCTGTGACTTGTTTGCACATTTATTTTACCAATCGAGAGCACCGCATTTATTATTTTTCTTTATCAAATTTTCATAAAAAATCATTTAAATTATTGATATAATATGATGATCCATTTAATGACTAGTTTCCATCTTTAAATCCTCAAATAAAATGTGATTTTCTTTAAAATATAGCTCATTTTACCTTGCTGAAAAAGGGGTGCTATTTTTTTTCATAAGCCAACTGCAACTTACAAAATTTATGTCACATCTTTTGCAACATTTACATCTGTAGCCTGCATAATAAGGACACCTTTTGAGAGTGACCATTTCTCATTTTTCCACTTGCTGGGGATTTATTTTGCCGCAGTGTTTAAAGTCAGAAGTTCTACATTTGAGTTCAAATGAGAACAGTTCTAAGTACTGCATTTAAGACTGTTACTGTTAGTATGAGATTTTGGTTTACATGATCGATCACACATCTATTCATGAATTATTCAAATTCTTAATTTAAAAGGCCTAGTCATTTCCATGTTCAGGGAGTTTGTATGTTCTTGATGAGCTGAAGAGTAGACAGGAACTGTTCTTGAACCTTTGCTCTTGACAGGGCTGGCTAGGGGCAAGTTGCAAGACAGAGTTGCTATCCACCATGTGTTTGAAGGACATTCAGGAGACATTACTGTGAAAAACATTATTGGTAGACATATATATATATATATATATATATATATATATATATATATATATATATATATATATATATATATATATATATATATATATATATATATATATATATAGATAGATAGATAGATAGATATATTGAGACAAAACAGCGCTACTGATTTTCGACTTTGAGCTCCTCGAGGAAACGGGTCACTCAGACTCATGCGTTCATGAGCATTCTGTTGGGTGCAGATGTCCCAAAGAATCTTTCCTTGAGCAAGGATTCAGAGCTTTATTGTCAGAAGATATGGGCAAAGTTAGCTTGTGCTTAGGGCCCTATACAGTTTTGTAGTCTATCCTAGTTGGACCTTTTAACAATTTATGACCCTTTACAAAAAAGGCAAAATAATGAAAGAGCTCTTTGACTTCCCCCCCGTTATTTGGTAGCTGTTTCACTGAGAAAATGCTGATTCTGTACCCAAAAGTGATTTCTTCAGTTCTCAGAAACAAACGAGAGTATTTGCATACACTATTGTCATAACCCCTTGGCTGAAATCAACATACAAAGCAAGTGACATCAACTCAGGTAAAGTTAGACAGTTTTCTAGTCTAACTAGCAAGCTCAACACAAAGTTAAAAATAATTGAAAACAACCTCTCCATAACAATGGATTAGCTTTTGACAATTATCCTATTAACCGTTTCCAAATTAATTAAGTTCTTAAGTTCACTAAATAAACTGTCTTGTATAAGCCAACATCTGGACTGAGAAGCAATATCCAGCTGAAGCCCTATGAAATGTAAGGTAATTTATTTTTGCTAACAGATAGCACAAAAGACCTCAGATAGTTAAGCAGGAATTGTGTCTAGCAGTTAGTTTGACTTTTGTAGTTATCAGCTAGTCAGTTACATTAATATAATGTAAAACATACCTATCTTATTATAAACTATAAATTATACCTAAGCTATGCTTTATTTTTCTTGGACTGATGAAGCCTCAGTTCAGCCTGGAGTGTGGTCGATGTATCTACAGCTGGATCCTCCTCAGAAGAATGAATATCTCCTCCCTATCCAGCTGTGTAGCAGTTTAAACAAGCTAACAAGTGGTCAGCTAACAGTTGTAGTTAACAGATATCCTCTTACCCATGATTATACTTTTAAAATAATTTTCTTTCTTTCTTTTAAACTTGTCCATATCACTGATGACAGTTGTAACCATTAAGTGTTTGACAGCTAGTTAATATAATTACTCTGCAGAATAATTTAGCTTTTGTTGGCTAGCATCCAATTTGCTGCAGTATGTTAGCTAGATGTTGTACATGGATTGTTTTATATATAGGATACTGTAAATGGAACTACCCATGGCATGGCTGTAAATATACCAACTAGAGCCAGTTTTTCATATATTTTCATTCTAGCCAATGTCTAGCCAACTGAATGGGTTGAAGACACCTGAATGGCTACAAAATATGTAAGTATGCACAAATATCACAGAAAAAGCAGTAAAATCTCAGAAGGTTGTGGTTTGGGGTGTCCCTCTTTATGCAAAACCCAACAGTAGTGGGTCTCTCTTTCAAAGAAAGGTTCAAATTATAAGCCAGTTCAATAGAAAGAACTGTTAGCCATGCATCTAAAGAAACATTGAGGAACCATTTTAGGAGTGTTAAATGATAAATTAGCAGTTAATCATAATTCTGGTAACACTGCTTACATAATAACTATGTAGATCGCTAGGTGCAAGTCCAGGCTACCAATATGCCGTCAAGAACTTAATCCAGTTGCGGAGTTTCAGTTCACCAATAGACATTTTAAGTGTGTGCAACCTTTTAAGACCATTTTTAAATGTCAAAATGTAGATATTAAAAGCGTTGAATAAAATCTTGTTAATTCCTATATGATGATCACGTCTAACACTGGAGGTTAACGCCAGTGGTTGTGTTCTTTTTATTTTTTATTATTTTTTTTTTTTAGCAAAGTAAGACAAGAAACTACAAGCCACTCTGATGTCATCTGATTTGTTTGTTCAATCATTAGAATAAAAAAATCAAGATATCAGTTGACTCGCAGCTGATGGTAGAATGAAATAAGGTTTTACCTCAAACACCTTCAGGCAACCTTTACAGCTGCAAATACCCCCCCCCCCCCTACACACACACACACACATATTCTTGGCCCTTTCTGACATAGCACTGTAGTGAAATATGGATTGTCTGTGACAGCTCTTGGCACTGTTTAAGGGTCTCTGTCATTTCAGCTAAAACAACTAAAATCAAACTGTGTAAATAAATAATGGATGAGCAAAAGTGGGTTTAAGGTCACCTCTGACTGTCAGGAACACTCAAACATTCATTTAAAAAAAGGGGGGGGGGGTTTCTAAAAGTTGTTTGTATGGTTTGAAAGAACAATAAAGAATTAGATCTCTAAAAATGTTCTAGTCTGTAACCCTTAAATGCTAGGAAAAAAGTCAAATCCTTCAGAGGGAGCCCTTAAACATTTAATTTCGAACACTGAAACTTTTTTTTTTTTAATCAAAGATTGTACAATACATTTATACATATAAAGAACATCTAAATAGCAAGAATTTGCTTCTGAAAGGAAAGGCATAAAGGAATCAAACCGGGATTGATTTGGAGAGGCTCATTTGGAGATGTGGCATGGTGATGCCGACTAACCCCGAGTGACCGGAGAAGAGAAAGCAGCAGAGATCGATCCAGATTGCCTTAGTCATCTGGACATCCAGCCCACTGTAATTCAGGTGCTGTCAGACTGTAATTGAAGGATGGTGTTGTGGGAATATGTACAAAATGCTGAAGGATTCAGTTACACAGAGCTGAAGCAGGCTTTTTGCTGATCCACACAAATAACCTGTATACATACACACATATTCACTGGTCACTTTAATAGGAACACCCGTACCCATGCTCATTCATCAATTATCCAATCAGTCACTTATGTGGCAACAGGACAATGCATAAAATCCTGCAAATACTTCAGTTAAGCCTCAGTTAATGTTCACATCAAACATCAGAATGGGAGAAAATGTGATCTCAGTGACTGTGGCATGGTTGGTGATGCCAGATGGGCTGGTATGAGTATTTCAGAAACTGTTGATCTCCTGGGATTTTCACACACAATTTTCTCACACACAATTTTCACATGCACAGTCTCTAGAGTTTACACACAATGGTGCAAAAAAAAAAAAAAAAAAAGTCCAGTGGGCAGAAATTCTGTGGGTGGAAATGCCTTGCTGATAAGAGATAGCAGACTTGTTTCAGTTGACAAGAAGGCTACAGTAACTCAAATAACCACTCTTTACAACCATGGTGAGCAGAAAAGCATCTCAGAACACGCAACATGCCGAACCTTGAGGCGGATGAGGTACAACAGCACAAACAGCACTATAAGTCCGCATCTGGTTCTACTCTTGTCAGCCAAGAACAGGAATCTGAGGACTACAGTTGGCACAGCCTCTTCAAAACAGGAGAGTCAAAGATTGGATGGAAAAACATTGCTACATCACTATGCTATATCACTACTCTGGTTTAGAATAGTGTTACAACACAATCGCCAGTGGGAATTGCTCCCTACCACATGATGTGCTAATGAGGCACCGAGTGAGGCCAGTGTGTCTTAAAATAAACAAATACACATTGAGCAATTTTTGGCTTAGCGTGCAGACAGTTTATATAAAAAAATATTGCAAAATAATACATGCTATAGTAATATTCACTTGGCATGGTTAAATGAAGAATATGTTGCATTTTGATGTAGAAAAAATACAAATCATCCACAAATGAAAGGCCTACTCAGGGTATGGCCACATGACATTCATTATATGATTCTTCTATAAGCCCTAATGCATTAGATACTTAAATATTTCACCCCAGTAAGTAAGTGTTGACAGAGATGCAATCATACAACTAGACATAAACCACATTCTCTCTCTCTCTCTCTCTCTCTCTCCTTCTGAGGAATGCAGTACTCCACATTACAGCCAAAACATACCTGGAATTCTCGACACTTCTGCGGTTTTAGTGAAGGTAGATCAAAATGACAAGCACCAGATGTTCCTGCACATCAAGCTAATCACAGGCTTTTGGCCTTGCCTCCCATCCCAGTTTCCCTACCCATTTCTCCTGACCACAATCTTGGGGCAACACAGCTGCACAAGACCTTTAGTCTGATAGATATGTCTGTGAGCTAGTTAGTTATCATCTGTGTGGTCTAGGAGAGCATTCTCTTGGGATATGGACACCACATGCATTGCATAATTACTAATAAATGTAAAATACATTTGACAGATCATGTGTCACTACATGGGACATTTTACACAGAAAAAAAAAGCCAAAGGTAACTTAAACCACAGTACAGGTTCTACTGTGTTTAATATTTTTCTACAGTAAAGGCAATTTGGAAAGGAATCTTTGAGAAAGATGTTTTGTTGGAGTTTTTTAGAACAGAAAATTGATCGTTAATAGTGGTTTGCATTAAGCACTGGGATTAGGAAAGTTCCTCTGGACTTTGTTTGGCCCTTAATAGACAAGGAGCTAGGGGGAGCTGGACTCCCTTAAATAGGCTCTTAGCAATTTACAGGGATATACTATGAAATGTAGTCGAGGTAAAACAGACCCACTAGAGGGTATGAGTGCATTATAGATCATCATGTCTGTTTTCCTTAAACTTGCCCATAAAGGTTTTCATCACTCGGATTTGTTGATGGGAAGCCTAATCTGGAAAGTAATGACTCAAACATTGCCAAGTGTGTAGATCTTGAGCTTGGCCTTAGGTATTCTAGCACTCACCACTTCCTCTTGTTGGATCACTGGACTTGTGGTTCACTCTAGGTTTTAATCTTTGTATGGTAAAATCATTACATGTGGGGGAAAAAACATTTATGTCTATAGTATTTATACGGATTCATTTGCATATACAACTATATATTTACTTATTCAAGTTTTCCAACATTAAAAAAAAAATCAAAAAAGCATGCTGAAATTTTCAAGGGTCTTGAGTTAGAATTCTATATAAAGATGTGATACACACACTGAATTACAGGCCCAAAAGTATTTTATTTATTTATTTTTTAAAGTTTGTTTGGTCCACCTTAAGTTGATAATCTCTGTGCATATTTCTTGTCATTGAATTCAAGAAAATTTCTGCAGTGGTGGTGTCCTATTTGGCACATCGGACATTTCTGTGCGCGCGCATAAAGTTCACAAAAACTTTCCAACTTACCAGTGCTCGCTTTGTTGCGCTTCACCTTCATCCATTCGAAGGGCTTTTCCATCTGCGTTGCCTCGTGTAAACTGGTAGAACCAGCATGCTTGGTGTTACTGGGGTCCAGAAAAGCGAGATGATGTCTTGGCTCATCACATGAGTTGATGTTATGCACGCGCGCGTTGATTGGGCCGAGCTCGCAACAACACTCCCTTGTGAAAGTATGTAAGGAGGGAGAGACGTGTGCTCCAGAATCGGCCTGTTCACTATTAAAGAAGAAGTAGTCTTGATCCGGAGGTCTCAAGTCCGAATTCCTAGACCGTTTCGCGAACGCGCCTGCGCCCATTTCTGACCGGAACGCCGGCAGGAAATGTCCTTCAAGTCGTATTTGGAGTTTGCTTGGGTCCAAATCCTGACGCGCTGCCTTGTTTGCACAGTTAACTTTTGTGAACTCTGTGTCTCTATCACATGTAAACTCCTGGTAAGAAGTCATGACAGCATTCCCCCTGCACATGCTTCCTTCGACCGCCGAGCCTTAATCCAATATCTACTTAGGCAACACGCGCCGCGTGCACCGAGCCTACACACACACACACACACACACACACGCGCGCGCGCGCTTCTTGCAGAAACATTCGATCTGTGATTGATGGGGATGACGTGCCCTCTAACTCGTGGCCAATAGCTGGACATCTCCTTCGTCTGAATATTTACTAGCCAAAGCAAGCAAATTTTGACCACCTGGGAAGGTCATTTCTGAATCAGCATTCAGGAGCTGATCGGGTAACCATGCTTAAACATTTCAAGGGTCGTGAGTTAGGATTGAACTAAAAGTTTTGGAAGGTGTAGTAGACTACACAGCCACTAAAATTCCAGGCCTCAAAAGCATGTTATCAACCGCCACTCCTCATGCATCAACATGTGCTGTTTAGTGTAAGAAATGTAATAGAATTTTATTCATTTGGAGCAGTGCAAGAGAAGTGCAAATTGATATCATTAACATGCTACTTAAATACACATTAACTTTAGGCAGGCTAAGGGGAAAAGGCTATGCGATTGCTAGAGTTCCTGTTTCTGTTCAAATATTTCTAACACACACACACATGCAAAAGTAAGTAAAAGTTAAGCAAAATACAGAACGTTTCTAGAGAAAAGGGGGTATATGTATGTCTGTATTAAGGGGGGCAGGTAGCTTAGTGGTTGGCGCGTTTTCCTCATACCTCCAGGGCTGGGGGTTCGATTCCCACCTCTGTCCTGTGTGCCCGAAGCTTGTATGTTCTCCCTATGCTTTGGGGATTTCCTCTGGGTACTCCGGTTTCCTCTCCCAGTCCAAATACATGTGGTATCGGCTGATTGGCATTTCCAAATTGTCCGTAGTGTGTGCATTTGTGCCCTGCAATGGGCTGGCCCTCCGTCCAGGGTGTCCCCCGCCTACTGCCCCGAGTTCCCTGGAATAGGATAAGCAGTACAGAAGATGGATGTATTAATAATTATGTTAGTGTAAATAATAAAATATCCATATTTTTAAAGCAAAGTTATATGTATATTTATACTCTCTTATGTCCTTCAGTACTTGGAAAGCCTTGTAATCCAAATAAAAACAGATGTTTGCTTTGAGATGTCAAATAAATTCAAGTCAAAGATTAAAGTCTTTAGCATGGGTCAAACTCATGAAAGAAATATCACTAATCACAGTTTTAGTGCTTATTTATGTGGATAATTCTCGTTTTCTAAAATAGCCCATATGGGTTTGAGTTCCCCTCATGTTAATAATTTATAATCGAGTAGTTGAAGCCAGGTTAGCTACACTATGCAGCCATAAAAACTCACAAAAACATGACCATAATTGATCCTCAAACTCTATATTACAACATCTGAAGTTTATACATATATTGTAGGTTTTATCTACCATAAGACTGTAAAAATTCAGATGACCTTCACTTTAACTCAGTGATTTCAAAGGTCACAGTTGCTCATCATTTTTCTTCTTCTTCCCTTTCTGTCTTTTAAATAAGCTAAACATGTTACCCACTTGGTTATGGTGTGTGATGCCGTGAGCTATAAGCATCTGCTGCTCTGAGGTCATGTACCGGTCAAATGATAATTAGCAGCTGCCTCCTGTATCAGAAGGAAGAGCTACTTTTCCTATTAAATTTTCTTTAAAAAATGACGAAATGACAGATGATAAAGAAGGCATTTTATAAATATGCCTTATGTAAATTTACACAAATATGTTGAATTGAACACTCAACTTTACTTGAAAAAATTGACATTAAATGAAAGGTACAATGAGAAAGAAGTACAGAAAGCCTTGCTGTAGTGCTCTTATGAAAAACTTATTTTGTTTTTACTGAATATAAACCATTATGACTAATATTAAGACGTTTCACAAGATTGGCCAACCATACAGAGGCATCAGGGCATTTTAATGCAGAGAAAAACAGATTTCCATAATCCAATATTTTCATATAGTGATTTTTAACTATGATGTACACTCCAAAATTGTTTAGTTTACTGTTTCACTGTTGTATGTGTATCAAAAATAAGTAAAAAGAAAAAAAAGTTTTATAAATATGTCTATAATCAATGTCAAATTAATATATTTCTAAGCTAGACAACAAACATAATAAAACCAAGTAACAATGCCCATTGTGACAATGCAAGTTCAAGTGCTTTTTTTTGTATTGTTAGTGCTATAATGCATGAATGTAACTCCATTAGTTATCTGTATAAGTTTACAATTACATTACCCCATAATTTATGCATATTCTTGTAATTTGCAAATGTGTAGTTTATGAAATTGTTCTTTTTGCAACTCTCATTACTCATTATCCTGTTATAGCAAATATCACAAATGATGCAATATTACAAAACTTCCGTCACCCCCACCCATCCCCCCCTTGCACTGATGGCAAAAACTTTATCAGTACAGACACAAATCAGAGAACTGCAAAGATGATTTTCTCTCCGGCAGAAATCTTTGTCCATATATTAACACTGAAATGGGAAGCCGTAATCCTATTTTAATAAACTCTGCTTTGACTCACTCTAGAATAGCCTGCTAGTCTCTACAAGCACTGGCTATCAGCTTAATAATGTATGCAGCCCTTCAGCAAATAAAAAAACCCACATACATACATGGACACACACAGTAATATCTATTTGCAAATACACATACATTCAGCAATATGCAAAAAAAAAAAAAAAAAAAAAAAAAAAAGAACAATCTTGTTTAGGGTTCCCTTTTATTTAACATTTTGTGTATTTGGTTTGCATCTGCTTCATTGATCACCAGAGAAGATATATTTCAACAATTAAAACATTTAAAACACAAAATATGATATTTAATTGTATTTATTTTCATTTATAGATTAGGATCATTTATCATCTATACAGTACACCCTCTATATGAACTGTTGTAGTGAGCACAAGAAGAAATATCCACTTATAGTTCCAAAAAAACAAAACAAAAAAAACAAAAGAAAATGTACTATTGCCAGGCAGTGATTAAAAAACTATTGAAAATAATCATCAGTGTATAGCAGTGCTCGTACAAGCCCAGAGATATGGTCGCAGCTGGAGGAGTTAATGGAATTCTACAGGCAGCTGAATGACTGAGTGCAATATATCCCTTCCCTCCGTACATTTGCATGGTATACTTATCCATCTTTATGTCAGCTCTGGGGTTACCCAAGGTTCACGCGCTAGCTTGTTTCTCTCCTCTCCGCTCAATAAATAAATCTCTGCAGTTCTCTGTTTACGAGCTGAATATAAATTTGTTTGCAGTCGATTGCAGACCTGTGTGAAGGCATTAGAAATTGTATTTCTGTAATGGCTTTCAGCAGACTGTGTGTGTGTGTGTGTGTGTGTGTGTGTGTGTGTGTGTGTGTGTGTGTGTGTGTGTGTGTGTGTGTGTGTGTGTGTGTGTGTGTGTGTGTGTGTGTGTGTGTGTGTGCTGTGCTGGGGGGTGCAGAAGTGCTTGGCTAGAGGATGGGGAAAAAAACAGGTGTGCATATGCTTGTCTTTTTTTTCTTTAGTGGCTGGAAAGTGAGAAATTCCCTTGTCGCTCATTTGTATTATTCTATTTTTCTATTATTCTATTGGAAAGAAATAGGTGGTAGAGTCAGACAATGCCTCATCATGGGAGAGCCACAGTGTGAAATTCACACTGTGTGATTTCATGGCGACTTGTCGATATGCCGCTGATAACATCCCTCCACAATGATCCGAAGCATCACATCCAGATCATTTCACTACCTAGTTTTGGCACCTGACCTCCAAGGACTGAGTCAAACACCATAGCCCTGTATTGACCTCGTCGCTCTAATTATTTCTCCTCTTGGGGCAGCAGAGAAGGCCAAGAGAGAGGCACTGCTGACAGATGACTGTCAGCACAGGCGAAAAGGTCACCGCCGTTAATGTAGTGTGGGCTTGTCGCAGATGATTGGTTAATGCTGGGCAATTTGAAGCGCCTGCACCCTCCTCTTACTTCATCTCAGGCATAGAATCAACAGAGACAGTGGCTTAGGGGATATCACTGAACTGTGCAGGGACGGAAAAGGAAAGAGACTGAGGGAAGCCTCGAAGCATACTGATAGCATCAATAGCACTAAGTAATGGGATTGGAGCTTTGTTTCTGTGTTATTTAGCCTGATGTAAATTAAGACTGATGTCTCAGACAACACAAAGTAAATGATTTCGGGTTTAGTGGTCACATCAAGAAACTCAATCAGGATGTATTGTGAATAATGTATATTATAGTGTATTATCTATTTTACTATAGCTCTGTCTTCCGACCCCCACAAAAATGCATCCTTATATATGTTTGTTTCTATTGTGTCTGTTTTCAGAAAAAATGATACCTTTCCTTGTCTTGTCTGTTATCTTTTGTGCCTTTAATATGTATCTCTGACATGGAAGAGTGAATATAGTGTAAGGGTACACTCTGTGCACCTAAAAGATACATACTGATGGTATAGGTGTGTTTGTGGGTACCACACCAGTGACAAGAAATGATACTGTTTAGCAGCATTTTTTTCTGAGAGTGTATAGCTCACATATCATGACTCTTCTAAGGATATGAATGCTTGGATTTCTTACTTCCTGCTTGAGCTCAGCAGGTCGTAACCCAAACACAGTGACAATAGGCCATCCGTCATATCAGCACACTCAGCGCTGTGCTTTCGGAGCTCCTTACCATAGGACATTAACAGGGTTAAACATGTGCTGAGAAGTAAAGCTCTTGTCCTCATACTGCCATATGCTTCTTCTGCATATTTGAAAGCAAACTGTGAGGCATTTTTTCCATCCATGTGAGCAGTGATTTTATTAACTGTCTCTTTCCTCACAGTGGTGATTCGGTTGTGCAGTGCTTACAATGCACAACGTAGTTCATTTAGAATAATTTTTTTGTATTATGTTCATTATACAAGGAATGATTGGCGCAATTAGAGTAATAAAGTAAATGTTATTGTAGCCTTCACTGTAGAAATCATGGGGTTTATTAGGGACGACTGTGGAACAGTCATCAGTACGGCTTGTAGTTCGTCACCGGCAATCACCTTTAACTGAGGCACTTTTAAAAACTCATTGATCTTTATAATGTGGTGTTTTAATATGACAGTAACAGTTGTACGTGATGCAGAAAGTCAAATTGTGGAGATTGATGAGTGCTAGCAGGTGAGTTATAACCCATCTACCTGAGTGATGCTTGTGCCGCGTTCCACACCAGCAAGCAGACAAATAAATAAAAGCCATAAAGGTGACACTGGGAATTGATACTTAACAGTCCCTCTGAGAAACAAGCACTGAAAGCTGTTCGGAGAGTGGTAGAGTAAGAGTGAGAGAGAAGAGGAAGAAATGGCGAAGATGGGAGGGTTAATGGAAACGAATTAAATGGATTGGCCTACACTCACCTTGTTTATTATTATTCAAAGGGTCATGCACAATGCTTGTTATGTCAGATCGCTGTTGATTACACAATGCAGACACACTGTAAGTGTTTTCCTGTACAATTGATAGCGCAAGTATAGAGAGACCTACTAGATGAACCTTAATAGCAATTTAAACAGGAATAGCTCAGCCACACGGGTTGATCTCCACTTCTTCTAATTGGTACTCGGAATGATATTTCATTATAATTCATTCCATTTTATACTCCAATTTTCAAAAGTGTAGTCAGCCATGAGATATCTGAGGACAAAATGTGAATTTTAATGCCTGGTGGACCATCTGTTATGCTAATTGACTGTAGAATGAATTGATTAGATCTAATTTCCAGATCCTTAACTAGATTGTGGGATTACTAACTAAATCTGGAATGTGATGTATTGGTGGTGTCTTATTGGTCCTGTGGTGCAGGACACGATGAAGTTGTTGCTCCAATTATTCAAAAAAAAAAAAAAAAAAAAATTCCAGTGAGACCTTATCAAGAGAGTGCTCTGTAATTTCATTCTTGGGCCAGTAAGTCCCATAAGTTCCTGCCTTTATGCTGACTGAAATCTCTGCTTTTTGGGGTCTTTTCAGGGCTAAGATGTATAAAATTTACCAATGTAGTCTTCCAAACTCTGTAGTTGTGGGTATTGGCTCAGTACGTAACATTTATTTCCTCTAAAATAACATAGTAATAAAATAGTCTAGGAGTTCACATCATTAGCTGAGAAAAAAGTGAAAACCTAAATAAATGACATTTACATGAAAGGAAGCGGCATAAGATATGGCAAGAAAGGAACCATTAACCAATTCGTTTTCTAAAATGAATAGGTGTATGTAAGTAATTGCTTTACATCAATAAATATACAGCAGATAGGAACTGATTATTCCTTTTGCAAAATTGCTACTGATGTGCTACTGTAGCTGTTTATTGGAGCTGGGGTTTATTGTGCTTCTCTCTCTCTCTCTCTCTCTCTCTCTCTCTCTCTCTCTCTCTCTCTCTCTCTCTCTCTCTCTGTGTGTTTGTGCATATGAAATACACACACACACACACCACACAGACACACACACACACACATTTCCACGTGGTTGTGTGCCTTTCTGCAGAACACTTTTTTTTTTCTAATATGCAGATATTGTGTTAGTACATTACTGTGCATGCTAAGTGAAAAATCTCTTTGCCGCTGCTTTTAGAATAACATGAGTTATTATGTGCAATGAATTCATAGATCATAATAATCAAAAAACAATATTTTAAGAGAACATTGTACATTGATTGCTCTCAGGGCCATTAATATATTTTAAAGAATTGTGCAGGCTTGTGGGGTGCTATAATTCGGTTTTCCCACATGTATTGCAGTGTGAAGAAATAAGCTGCATAACATAATGCAGGCCTGCTGGAGCTGTGTGCATTGCGGAGATCTAGTGGCATTTATGCTTTGTAGATCTGAATGTCTAAATATAGGACTGTTTTATTGGGTAAGCGACCATCATGGTCTCCTCTCTGATCTTCGGCCAGAGATCATGTAATGCTCCTTAATGCGCCTATAAATCATCAGTGGTCAGTCAACACGCACAAGAATGCAAAAGATTCAATGTGGCTTCCATCTGTTTTAGGCCTTTTCTTCAAAGATCTAGTTAAGCATTGTCCCTGGACACTTTCTCTCTCTCTCTCTCTCTCTCTCTCTCTCTCTCTCTCTCTCTCTCTCTCTCTCTCTCTCTCTCTCTGCAGCTGATTCTCTTGGAATTTATTATATCCTGGATTGACTGATTGATTTAGGGATGCAGTGGCCCTATTATGCTGTATAAACACACTCTTCTAAAATCCAAAGTGGCCCAGTGTCATTATTTTCTGAGACTTTTTAGAATTGAGAAATGCAATTTGAAATAATGTTGGACCTATAAAATCAGTGCAAAAGAACGGCATATGTATATATACACGTATGATTCCAATCCAACCAAGCATTACAGAAAGTGTTCACTCCTTTTAGTCACGCGAAGAGGCCACCGGGAGGCCAGCTCCTGCTTTGCATAAGGAACACTGCTGTGTGGTGATGGATGGTGGGGATGTGATACAGCAGGGACATGCACACTCTACCCTCTATTCTCCAGCAGGCATCAGACCAAAGACTAAATTAATGCTCATTTCTAATGCAAGTGTTAAATAAACCTAAACAGTGAAGTACAGGATTTATTTAATTGCTATTATTTACCACAAGTTTGAAGTAAATTAACTGCAAATTATCCAGAAAAGTGAGAATCCTCATCAGCTAAGTGAAAATTCGGATATCATATGTTGACCAGGCTGATTCAAATCACTGAGGTCAGTTAGGCTTGAATCAGAAAATGATTTATGGCTGTGCGTAAAAGAGAACTAAAGGTAATATTTCGAATGAGTAGATGTTTTTGCTATTCCTTGATTAGTTTTATAAAAATGACTCACGATGACACCTTAATTAAACATAATTAATCAAAATGAGCTATGGCCCACGCAAACCCAAGTGCAGCGCCCACTAGCGTGTCCCTCTCAATGCTAATGTAGAAATGTATGTGAGAGAGTCTAGTGGAAAAACCTGAATCTAAATTTATGTTTTTTTATCTGGTAGGGTGCCACTTTGTGTATTGAAGAAGAGCTGGATTGGAATTGGGATTGGGAAGGGAGAGGAGGAGAGGGAAGGGGAGGGGGTAAGCTGGCAGTGCTGATGCCCAGCGGGTTCGCCACTTGGGCGGCTACAGCGGCGGAGAGGGAATGAGAAGCCTTGTCTGGATGATTAATGTTAGGAGAGTGAGAGGTGGGGGGCGGGGAGGGCACGCTTATGTAGATTGTTTTACAGAATACAAAAAGCACTGCTGCTAGATGCTGAAAAACTTGAAAGTTCACCTTTGGGCAACTACACAACCCTGTGTGCACAAAGTGATGTCATTGTGTCATCAGGATCATTTTGAGGGTTGCTTCAAGTTTACAATGTGCAGCACAACCACGACTACTATGGATTTTGTTTTTATACATGCATTATTTCAGTTTATTCAAATGCAATTTACACAAAACAAACAATGAACACAGAATGAAATGCATTTTTTTCTATTTAAATTGATTATTAAAAGCTATAAGGACAAAGAATGACAACTGACAGAGCATATTTCTTCCAGTCTGACCTGTACTGCATGTTCAAGGCAATTCCTTTTCAGATTTTTTATTATGATTTTTCATAAAATATGTTTAATAGATACTAATAACTGCAGTATGCATTAACTGCATAATTACCGAGTTATTACAGCACACAGAATACAAAATACAGGAATCAATGCAGAATGTTTTGTTATACATAGATGTGTGCTTTCTTCAGCAAATATCTATTCAGCATGGTTTGCTTAATAAACAAACAAGAAATAAGTACTGAAATAAACAAAGTGGTTACATGCTTGTTTGACTTCTTTAGAATATCTCCTGAGGGAACATTCTGTAAATGTTTATGAAGCAAAATAGTAAAATAAACCAACACAATTTGTCCTATATACTTATAGACTATAGACAATACTTTATATTCTGATATTCAGGGGTGGAAAATACTTGTAGTAATTTCTGTACTTAAGTACTATTTTGGATGCTTTGCACTTTAATCAAGTGTTATTGAAACTGAATAAATGAAACTCAGTTAAATATCAAATGAAACTTTCACACAATTGTGTTAATTGGTCTTTGAACTGGTGTTCTCTTGGATTTACAAATTATTCAAACAGGATGACAGCAGTTTACCATTTGATAAGGAAAATGAACATTCTTTAAAAAATACTTGAGCATGTTTAAATGTAGATACCTTCACTCCATGTCTATACTTTTAACTGAGTAGGATTTTGACACTTTTACTTAAGCACAGTTTCTCTGTACCATTTCCACCACTGTTGATATTTCACAATAAAGTTAAAAACAACAAATGCACTTGCAAATATTTGGAGGATTTTTGTGCTTATATCCGCCCAACCTATCTGAGCTTGGTAGATAAATTCTCAGAAGTGGGCTCATGTCCATGTTCAATAAATCTCTTTACTTTTCACAAAGCCTGCTACAACTTATCCACAGAGGAAACCCTCCCAGCTTTACTGCATACTGGCTGATAACGTAATGTAATTCTCCCCTGGCCTTTTGCCCATGAGAGTAAACTTGGCTTTCCAGCTCTTTTAAGTCAATGATCTGCTTGTAAGTCAGCTTCTGAGGGCAACAAATCCTGCCTCTTCTTAAAGTGATAGCAGCTGTGGAACTGTGTGCCAGAGTATGGCATGACAATCCAATCTCATGTGAAATCTGTAGGAATTCTAGCAAGCTAGAGTGATTTTGTTGGATTCTATATGAATAAAGTTACAAAAACACATTGTAACTGCTAAACCCACTTTATCTTTTCATATGATTTGCTTGGTAAGCTTTCTTGTAATCATAAGACGAAATGAGATATAAACATGGGCAAAAGTGCTAAACAGATCTGGAGCTGAAGAATTGGCAGATCGTGGACAGGAACAGTCACATGTATGAGAGTCCTGGAGGTGCCAGGATACAGCCTTCATCTTGCTGGTGCAAACAGAAGTCATGCCCTGAGGCCAAATTTGAAGTATCAAGTCTGGGCACAGGTTGAGGGTCTAAAGCAGTGTCTTTAACAGGTGTAGCTGACTTTGTAAGCAGGAACCAGTCTCTGTACAAAGTGTCTCCATAACCTCTTTGAGTGCAGTTGATGATAGGCTGACTGAAGTACTGGAAGTTGTGTGAGGCTGTAGCTGTTATGTCCATTGCAGCACTACTATCTTCTCCTGAAGATTGGACACTTAAATAGGATGGCCAAACCGTTGCTTTTCCCTTGTGGTCCTTCTTGTACTTCATGCGACGATTTTGGAACCAGATTTTAATCTGTCGGTCACTGAGCTTGAGCACGGATGCCATCTCAAGGCGCCGTGGGCGACACAAGTAAGCACTGAAGTGGAACTCTTTCTCAAGCTCCAGCAGCTGGGAAGATGTAAAAGCTGTGCGTATACGCTTCCTGCTGAAGCTGCTGTCATTCCTTCTTGCTGTCTCTGGAGAATCCAGCTCACCACTGTTATACGGTGATGCCCCTGGGAAAACACAAAGTTGTGGAGGTCGAAAATTACATCCTGTCTCTGAATTAGTGTTTCAACCCCCTTAAAATGCTCTAACATTTATTTGAAGAGTCTCATTTTATTCTGAAATTAGTTCCTTAAAACTAATGTGATGTGATGTATTTGAAAACTTTAAGACAAGTGCAATGCATTCATTCATAATCAGTAACCATGTATCAGTAATCATCAGTAATCATGGTCAGTTTCACAGTGAATCCGGGGCCTATGTCCCAGGAACACTGTAATACACACCCTGGTTGGGACGCCAGTCCATTACATGGCACCATGCATGCCCATTCATACCTGGTGTGCTTTTGTGTAGGTAAACGTTAGCCAACCCACATACCAGCATGGTTTTTGGGAGGTGGGAGTAAACTGGAGAAGCCGGAAGAATGTGACACGAACAGGGGGAGAACAAGCAAAACTCAACACAGATAGTAACCTGTGCTCAGGATTGAACTGGGGACTCTGGAGCGCTGCTACCTGCTCTGCCCTGTGCAATGCACAGCGTATGAATATCTTAACCATGAGAATTAATTACATACTGAAAAATCGTTTAGTGGAAAAGCCATGATTTGGTACACATTTATATGTATGTAGCTTGGTTTTCCCATTAGTCTAAATTACCTTCATGCACTAACTCCCAGAATATTATAATGTCTAATCTAAACCTGTAACATGCAGGACTATTAATATAATAAATGCAATAATCTAGCTTGTTCCAAGACTTGGGAAAACAATGAGCAAGAAAAGTCTTGTGCTTTTTTTCCCCTTTACCACTCTTTGTTATTCATCTTCAGGGGTAGATTATTAAATTAAATTTTCTACTTTGGACTGGAGGAGAAGCGTTTTTGTTCTTCTGTAACATCAAACAGCAAGCCACTTCACGTCTTTTCCCATATTAATCATACTGAAGACTTCTGGCACAGTCTTGTTCTAAATGCTGAACACTAATGACATCACCAGGCTCTTATTCAACTTGTGTATATCTGAGAAGACATGACCTGTGGTTTTTTACTGTGCAGTGAAGAATTTGTGGTGATAATTCATGTTGAAACAAGCTGAACAGCCTGCAAACTTACTAGGCCTGTGTGCAATTCCCACTATGCGAGTTAAAGAAAGTAATTTCCATAAAATATTAATTCCTGTGAAAGTTCTTGCATTGTTTTTTCCCCCTTAAAGTTAAGCAAATCCAATATATTCATTACCATAACGCGCACAAGGAAAAAACTAATCTTTAGAAGGGGAGCAATACCACAAATCAAAATCTTCATGCATTTCAGAGATGTTTAATAATTGTGTTTTTAATTATCCCAGGGAGTAAGAACACTTAACATTCCACCGTTGCTTAATTACCTGCCTCACGTACCCTACTTTAGACATATATTCAAATATACTGTTTTTTTTCCTCAGGAATTCATCTCCAAGCTTGTGAGTTTCCTGAAAAATAACGAACTAGTTAGTCTAAAGTATTCCTCCTGTTGGTTCCTTATGAATATAAACATGTGTTGACTATAAAATGTAAATTACCACAGCTTTTGTTTTCTTTTATGCGATTATTTTATAGCCCAAGTGATTTTTTTTTCTCCTTCTTTACTTAAAGTTGCACAAAGCAAAATTCGAACTTCAGGTAAATTATTATTGATTGATGACTAAGTATGATTAACAATTTAGGACGTAATTAGCTTAATTGCAGATTGTCAGTTAAGTAATGCCAGTGCTTAAGTGAAATATCATACTGTCAGACCAAACCTGTTCTATTTTTATTGAAATGGTTCATATATTATTTACATTTACTCCTAAAAAATATTCCTCAGCAGAAAAGTTTTCAAACCTGATTGGCTGGGTGTCTCATGACTTGCAGTGGCAGACTGCGTCTCTCTCATCCAAGGGTAGACATTCTTGTCGAAGAAGCCTTTAGTGCTTGTTCCATTAATTTTCACTGACACGTCATTGCCCTTATTTTGGTCCACCTGGTTCATGCAGTGAGGTCGGATCCCACTCGTGATTCGGCTGTCACTAGGACATGTCGGGTGCGGTTTCTGAAGAAAACTACAGTCTTGCGAATCCCACGTGTGGCCTTCAGCGTGACCTGCTCCGAGTGCGTGAAGGTCGAGTGCAGAACTGCCCTCCTGCATAACACAGGGATAACACTGTTGGTCCACAGATCGGAGATACTGATGCTTAAAAAGTGTTTGGGGCACGTAACTATTATTATCAGAGTGGTATAATATCGCTTGCATTTTGGAACGCCTCTTGTCTAATTCTAATCATTAATCTCGAAACGACATGCAAAAAAGTAGTCTACACTCACAAGGCATTTAATTGCCTAGGCGAAGCGGGTGAAGCCTGGAGTCACGTGATGGCCCAATAGCCAATAGCGTGGCGAAGTGGATGAACCCCGAGTTGCAAAGTGTCTGCGAGCAACTTCTTGCCGGAGGACGACAGCGTCTCCGTCTCCATAATGCTCTCTTGTTAGTATTATCAGCAGTGATTAACCTGTAAATAATGACAAATAACGAGAAAGTTTTAGACAATCTGGTGCTTAGATAAGGTAGAGAGGCAGAGGCAAGGGGGAAAGCAGGAAAGTGCAAGAAGTGGATGGAGAGAAAATGGAGTGCGTGAATCACTGGGAGCTTTTTTTTCATCCGTGGATTCGCATAATACTGCATATTCTCGTCGTGAAATTAAACTTGGTACAAAACAATTTTACATTTTTTTGATACTGTTGGTAGGTATATTGAATATATGTATATATTAATTACAAATATATTCTTATATATCATTGCTATGACTGTTTTAGAAAATCATATCCTATATATATATATATATATATATATATATATATATATATATATATATATATATATATATATATATATATATATAAAATATTATATATATATATATATATATATATATATATATATATATATATATATATATATATATATATATATATATATATATATATATATATATATTAGAAATAGACCTTCGATAATACGCTATTTTAACAAATGCGCCGGATTAAAAATGTTTGCTTTTATTAAAGGTTGCTTTTACCAACCACTCCAACTTTTTTGTATCGTTATTGTCGTCGCTGAAATGAAATGAAATGAAGGCTATTCGTATAATAAATAATGCGTAATGTTAAATTTTAAAGAACATTTGGTAAAGTTTAGTGATTGCATTTCCTGTTTGAAATCCACCAAGTAACTTATTACACTTATAAGCAGTATTATTGTTTATTATAACCTCCGGTAAAATATGAATGGCGAAATTGGGTGTGGTCGAACAAAGGCAATTTGACTATCACTGGCACAGCACAAAAGATTAATATTCTATACTTTACAATAATGTATAGCGACAAGGTGAAAACTTTGTTTTCTGCAAACACAACAATAAAGTTTTGCGGCGGCACACTGATTATTTAGTTTCCCAGGCTAGATGCAATTTTTCCAGGACGATTTTGTAATCAAAGTAGTATTTTTTTTTTTTTGTTAGAAATAAAGCCCAGATCAAAGAGCGTTATGGTACAGCTGAATGACAAGTCAGTATAGATGTTTACAAGAAATATATATCGCCGGAACCTGTTGTACTCTGATGGCGCCTTAGTCACTGGGTTGCTTTAGATTATTGTAAAGAATAACGTTTTAAAGAAAGTAGAAGCATATTAATGGAGTAAGAATTATGACGTCACCTAGCTCTCCGTTAATGGCGCATAATGGCCCTACTTTGGCTCTGTACGTGTGTACATCATGCATACGCATTCACAAGTGTATTAAAGTTTACATTTATGCACTCAAATATGAGAGTTAAAAGTAATATTTATATACATTTAAATCATTTTATTTTTCCATTGTGATAACTGTCGGTTTATTACAAGTGTAAAGTGCCATCGCCTTCCTTCAGCCAAACTGAACACTTCAGGCTCATCTCATCACCTCATATCGTTGCCCATTCTGTTTTTCCAAGCGCGCTTTAAAAGCTTTGCTGAAAGCTACGCACAGTTGCTTCTCTAACTTGTGATTAATGGAGGCTCTAATTCCCCCCTCCTCGGTGCCTTGTTTGTGGTGTTAACGCTGGCTCACGTGTGCTGGAACTCATTTATTCACTCATTCTAGAGCCCAGTACACATTGGGCCTGCAGAGGGACACGACTGGATTTTTTTTTTTTTAACCCCAAAACTATATTAAGCACTATAATCCTTGATGCATAAACTAGAGTAGCCGATTAAAAACAAGCTCTGTTTTAATGGAGAGATTAGTTATGCCTCGTTTCATGACACTCCTTTCATGCAGTCTTATGTTGGGTGTTGTGGTGGCCGTCGTAATTGCATTTGCAGGATAAGAGTCGTACAAAAATGATCTCCTATATCCTACCTGCTACATCATTTTACTTCAAAAATTACTCCATCCAAAGAATGCAAGTTTCATAATCAGAGCATAACAGACAATTCATAAAGCCTTTATTAAGGAAAATATCAAAAAAGGAGTTGTCTATATCCCTTTTTCAGTTGTAACTGTAAAATCAATCTTGTTTTAGGAACGATTTGTTATTTAGAGTTCAGTGAATTGCTGTCACAAGGCTTGTCAAATAGAAGCATTCACTATGCATATTACAAGTCCGACTGCTGCCGAACTGCAGCGCCATTAACATGACATATTACTGCGCTCAAGTGTGCAGTGAATGCGAGCGTAGGCCAGCTCGATCCATGACCGCAAATGAATTAAGGACCCAATGAGATTCTGTTCTACTTACAGACAGGTTTATTATTATTATTATTATTATTATTATTATTATTATTATTATTATTATTATTATTATTATTATTATTTAGCATGCAATATTGTCTGTGTTAAATTTACACCTGCAGTCCAGCTAGACTAAACAAATAAATACCTACATATATACACACATGCACATACATACATAGCCTACATACAAACGTACATACAGGTATACATGCATGCGTGTATGCATGCAAATAACAAAACAAAACAAAAAAAAAAACCGATACATTCACCACTAGGCATCATATGCACATCTCTGTTTTGTTCCAAAGCAGGTTGTGGTGGGAATTTCCTAATTAAGGTAACTTTGTTCCCGTGCATCACGCCGCTTCAGTGATTCTGAAAAAGGATCTTTGATGTACTGGCTCAGTAAGACCATAACTCAGCGCCTGCGTCAGTGTACTACAATTCTCCGTGAACTCTGTATGAACCGCGGTGCCTGCAATAAATCATTTTTTTCTTTCTCTCGCAAAAGCGCGCCGGTCGCTCCGGGTGTCAACCCCTTTTATAAGTCCTCCTTAGCTTCTGCGCTCTTGTGGTTGCTGACACAACCAGCTGCATAAAACATCGATAAAACCCTGACGCTTTAGTCATTTCTTGCAAAGATAAAGCTCTGTGTAAAAGGCCTAAAATGAGAATATGGCAAAGGTTGGCAACGGTAACAAAATCAGAACGGGGGAGCAGTGTGTGGGTGAGCGGGTGGTTGGGATGGGATTTTCTGCTACCATGTCCTATTCTGTATATTGTGTCCATATTCTCTGTCTATATTTCAATTAACTGGCTTTTACATCCAAGAGAGATTACTTTACTCGTAATATTCGACATATCGTAGTTTTTATTCTCGTTTGCCTCTTAAAAGCAGTATATCATCTCTGCTGTTGCTGCGTAGCTCGTGGTTTCTTCAATAATATAAAGAGATAATCTAATATCTTTCAATGGACCAGACTAGAACTAATAAAGGCGAGAGAGAGAGAGAGAGAGAGAGAGAGAGAGAGAGAGAGAGAGAGAGAGAGAGAGAGAGAGAGAGAGAGAGTTTCCACAAAAGCACGAAAGGATGTTAATGAGCAGAGGATTCGGTCGGTTATAACGATACAAAATGACATGCCACAAAGAACAGAGGCAGGATTTATAACATCACTAACCTGCACTGCTACACTGCTAAGCACACAGTAATGAAGTTTGCATATGACATTTATATTTTACAAAATAAAGTTATTTAACAAATGAAAACACCAATGAACACCTAAGGGTAAATTTACTGTCCAAGGTGCAACACCCCGCATCGCAGGTGTGTGTATGGTGGATGAGTTGGTGGGTTGGGTGTGTGTGTGGGTGGGGGGTGGGGGGTGGGGGGGGGGGGGGGGGGGTTACATCTTGGTGTGGACCAAATGTCCCAACAAGTACAGGAATATCTGAGAGCTTTGACCTTTTGGGAACATTTGGCTGTTTATTTAGTTATTTATTAACTGATGTAATTGAGTTCATTTAAAACTATTTAAAAGTGTGTGTGTGTGTGTGTGTGTGTGTGTGTGTGTGTGTGTGTGTGTGTGTGTGTGTGTGTCATTATAGAAATCATATAGAAAGCTAAAATTTTAACTAACAAACTGTACGTTATTAAATCGTATGTGCTGACTCTTACAGTGTCCTTATCGTGTTAATGGACACAAAACTTCAGATTATCTGATCAACTTTTTTCCGAGAGCCACTATGCAAGTTTTTATTTTCATTTTTTACTTTTTATTTGCCGGAAACAACGAATAAAAAGGTTGTGAAAATGCAGTGACAACTGCCGTGTCAACTATACATAATTTATACGTAATATACTTCATTAAGTAGCGTACTAAGCACTGTAATATATTGCCAGGAAGTGTATACTAATACTTAATTGAACGTTTTATGAATTAAGGTGTACCGAAGCTCCTGGACTGAATTAATTTCGTGAACAATCCCTTCAAAATTTGGTTTGCCAATTACTGCAGTATGCGTATGTTGCAGACATGTTTATAGAGTCCACGTGTCCTTGGGTTGCGCTTAACATGTTGATCTAAGAATGCCACTCACATGTTGGGCCGCTGAAAGGATGACATTAATCACCACGCACAGCGGCACGTCTCGTGACCTCCTCGTGACCGCGTGTGTTTAGACACATCATAGACACCCCAGCAGACTGGACAAAGGCCTCAATACCCACTCATTATTGCCTACTTAATGTTAAATGCATAAAGTTTAAATAAAACTAGAGACACTGTCTGTCATTTTATTAATTTCGTGTTGAAACAGACTCCTCTATTTGATTTGTGCCCAGTAGATTCATGGGATACCCTGTTAGTCAGAATTAAATATAGATTTTGATTTTGATCATAACAGTTTTGAACGCCTGTGCACTACTTAGTGTTAGGCTACCCTTTCAGGCAAGGAGACACAGATCTCTACTTAAAGACATGCTACATGCCAAACGATATCGATGACGTTGGTAGTAGGAGGTTGATTATGGGTCATTATCCCAAATCGGTGCATTTTAAGTCCCTGCAGTAAACTTTGATATCATTTCAAAATGTTTAACAGCTGTAGATTTAAAATATCTATTAAAATTATGAAATATTTTCTGTAATAAAGAACAGTTTTCACGAGCTAAGACTCATTTTAAAATATATTAAATGAGTTTCTAATGTGATAATCAAGATTTTTTTAATGTCTCAAAGATGTCTAAACTTTAACAGAAAGAAACGTAATAAAAATCTTCGAATAATATAAACGTTTCATTATTACTGTGTAGCAATATTTGTCTAGATTGTTTTATAATGTATTCCATTACATTTGCTTATCATTAAATGTTAAAAATTATTAAAAATACATCTGTCCATATATTTGCTGTCAGCTCTGTCACTTTGTTGAAAACTCCACTTCAAAACAATCCTTCTTTCATTGCGTCTTGTGATTTTGAAGAAGTAGGAAGTAATATTTTCATAGGGGGAATTCAATTATAGAGAGCAATTATATTCTAGCTTTATATATAATCTTTTATTGTATGTAACCTTAAATATCAGTAAATATCACCCAACATCATCCCTGTTACCTAGATTTTGTAAGATATAGAAGGATTTTCTACATTTTGCAGTTTTGCAGAATGTAAGTTTTTCTTTGCAAAATGAACAATATACCAGTCTATATTGAACAGATGAGAAAGTTACTGTATGTTACTGTATGTAAATAGTTACATGTAAATAGAAGTTACATGTAAATAGAAAGGAAATACTTATCTCAAATTGTAAATGACAATCACTGACCTTTGGAAAAGCAAGATGTACTGTACATATTAAGTTTACTCTAGTAATATTTGCAGCACAGAGACCAAATATCCTAAACAATGTTGCTGTCAACCCTGTTACCCTTATCTCAACACTGTTATCCTTATATCAAGTCTATTACCTTTATATCAACTCTATTATAGAGTCATATTTTGGGAAAAACACTAAACTTGATAAAATTAATAAATTGTATCCTTATAAAAAGATTAATCACATATTGTAAAAGAAGGAAGAAATCGTTCATTGAAAGAAGACTCAAAATTAAATTATTTAAGCATCTGTTATAAACATAAAACCAATATTTTAAGCAATGCAACATAATTTTCATAACTCTATTATGTGAAAGTGCACATAATTGTCAGCTTAATTTAATAAATCATACTCTAAGTGGCACATCATTTGCGAGAAGTCAGTGTCCAAATACTTTGGATTCTATATGAAACAATTGTTTAAATGGCAAGTGACAGTGTTGACAATTCCATGGCTGTTTTGCGAGAAAAAAAAAACAAAAAAACAAAAAAAACTAATATGCCTGAGATGCGCCAAAAGTCCAACATGTTCTCTTTCGAAAAAAAAAAAGTAGAAAAAGTTGCGGAACTTAACCTTTGATGATCTCTTTGTGTTAAGACTGTAGATGTGAATGCTCTCTTAGATATGTATCTTGCACAATGGCGTGCATCGTTACCATTCCAGATCCCAATCGTTTTGCTTAATCTGTCTTTCTCTCTCCCTGCTGTTAGACAGACAGAGAGAGAGAGAGAGAGAGAGAGAGAGAGAGAGAGAGAGAGAGAGAGAGAGAGAGAGAGAGTCAGTCCACGTCTATTTCTTGTTTGAAAGCCCTACGTCGATACCCTGTCCATACGTATCTGCTCTCTTAACAAATTGTTGGCTTCTTTGTCTTTTATTTTCTACATAACTCAAAGACTTAAAATAAACAGAATAACGTTGCACTATTTAATAATAAAAATACTATTTGGCCAAACACACTGTCTTATTCAGGTGTGAAATAGCTGATATTTAATTATGATATGATAACTGATATTTAATTATCAATAGAGATACTTGAAATGATGTCACTACTCGTGGTATAGTTTTCGGCAGCGTTTGGTTTGTTCTTCTGACATAGAAACCCTAAGGAACTATGCACGACACAACGTTTTAAATTAATATCACATCTTAACCTCACGACTTCATTAAAGCATCGCAAATAACCCTTTTGGGTCTACGAGAGAAACGTTTTCTCTCGCTTTCCATTGCTCTTTCAATAAGGGATATAGGTATAGATATAGTTGGGGTGAGTAAATTTGTCAGAACGTACTACATAGTAATATTATTATTCTAAATAATTTCTTCCTAGAGCTTGCCTAAGATTTATGTCCATTCTTGGAGAATGTGTTTGGTTGTCTAGTTTTTTATTTTAGTTAACATTTATGACTAAAAGAAAATTTAAATGCAGCATTAAATGAATGGCCTAAGTAACATATGCAGTCTAAAAAAACATTTAACTACTTTTAAAAATGCAGGTTTTGTGGATCTTTTTAATTGGTTTCAAATTAATAGTGCTATTGTAACAAATAGATTATGTACTAACCGCATGTTTTTCTTCAGTCTTAAAAATGTAAATTAAGTTGAACTACCTTAATATTGAAGTGGAGAGGAACACAACGTCACCGTCAATTTTCCGCTCTCCTGGTTACGAGAGTTATTCCAAGAATTTTTCATTCCTGGAATTTGGTTTCACTCAAAAAATGAGCAAGAAAATGAATAGCTTAGTGTCTACACGTTACACTTTACACTTTTATAAATATTTTTTACTTTATAAGTTCAAAACGGAGTGTATTGCTGGCTAACAGCAATAAATTGAACAATCTGTGTGCAGGCTAGCTTTAAAAAAGCTTTAAAAGCTAGCTTTAACTAAATTTCAGTATAAAACATTGTGTAGAAAAAAGAGATGCATACGTATCAGCAGGTATGAGATGAATAATTTCTTAATTATTCAATTAATACATTTGTCTAATTGATCCTTAGTGGACAGATATACTGTGTGATAGCAGATATTTTATATTATCTCTTATACATTATATCTTTGTTTCCGTGTCATGCATAAAAATATTAGTTAGTAAATCTAAATCAAAAGTAAGATTAAAATTGAGTCCAGATTTTTTTAAAGAAGTATTTTCAAGTTGGTTGAACGAATTAGTATTGTAATAATAGTGAAATAGGCTAAATGTAACAAATGCATTGTAAATACTGACTTGATTTGATGTTAAGCTTTATTTACAAGCCCTAAAGATAATTTAATACACTTTTGTAATTTTTGTCCATGTTTTAAATATCTAGATATTTATATTTTGGGGGAAAAAAGACTCATCAAAGCAAGTTTTGACTATTGAAGGAAATAAAGTTCTTTCTTTATTTTTTCTTTCTTTCGTCTATAGCATTTTACTGGCTTGTGATCAGAATAAGAATTAACCTATACATGTTTTACTCGTCGCAGCGAGCAGCTCATTCGTGTTGAAGTAGTAGTAGTAGTAGTAGTAGTAGTAGTAGTAGTAGTAGTAGTAGTAATAATAATAATAATAATAATAATAATAATAATAATAATAATAATAATAATAATAATTTTTACTGTTTTAACTTTTACTGTTATCCTCGGCGCAAACCACATTTGCCTTGCTCTCCATTCCCTTTGGTTCTCTGTACAGAAGGTTGTTAGGCTCAGCTCTCGAGGTCATGGCAAGTGTAAGGGTTAAGGGGCAAGACCCCCGAACAAAGATTATGGAGATTGTGTTAGCCAGTGCCCCTGGTTGATGTGCAAACACTGCTCACATTCTCCATAATCTACAGAGATATACATATAAAAACAACAGCAAAAAATTCACCCTTATAGACAATTTCAGGCCAAGACAAGAGGATATCTATATTTGGGGAAAATGGACTGGGGAATTTATGGTTTATCTTAGATGCGCTGGTCGACGTGAGAAAGGCTACGGCTCTGGAAAATAGCAAGCTGACCTCCGCTTCAACTTTATGCTTTCTTTGTGTGGCTGCTATGGCTTCGTTTACACAGACCACCTCGTAACAATGCTAAGCACTGGGATCTTTCAACACGAACTAAAGTGTGTTTAAGAAGGCTTACATACAACAAAAAGAAATGCAATGTTAGTCGTGAACGGATACAGGATGCAGAATTTACGTTGTAATACATTTTAATAGGCATGCACCTCGAAAGAAAAAGTTGAAGAGTTTACGAAAGAATTAGCTATAGACTGGTCTAAATTATACTGTCGAATATTTAATGCTATAGTAATAAAGTATAAAGATAACATAGGCTATTTTTTCTGGGTTTTTTTTTATTAAATAACTTCATTTGTAATATGTACTATTATTATGTAATTGAACGCAATATTTGTGACACTTTGCCTCACTAACACTCTAATGCGTCTCTTTATTCAATAACTTGCATTTCTGTTCTTCTAGAAGCCTGAAATGTAAACTAATTTGAAGAGTCTGCACCATGGTTATTGCCTAAAGATGTCTATCATGACTGTCAGTGTGTTGTTGCACAACATATATGCAGCACATGTTGTTGTTTGTGTTGGTGAGATGAGTTTAATTTGATATTTCAGCCGACGTATGTGGTCCATATAGTATACTACAGTCTGGTCAATTCATTGCAACGACGTTCTATGATTATTATTGTTTGACCTATATTATTAGCGGTAATAATATTTTAAAAATATATTGGCAAATAGCAGACATGAGTTTTTGTCACGTAATAAATTCAACATGCCAATGACAGTACAGTTCAGTCATATCTAAGTGTCAAATTATTTAGACAGGATGCCAATTACGTTACATTATACTGACATCTGAGTGCCAAATTACTTAAGCAATCAAACGTACGATACTTTATAGATAGAAAGAACTGAATAGAGCTGCAATTGATTATTTATATTGCATTCTGTTTTTTTTTAATAATAAGCTTTACATTTCATCATATAGGTTTCCATACACATTAATTTCACACGTGCTCCTTCATCCAAAACTGTAAAGAAGGTACTAAATTGGATACCCAATGAGGTTTTTCAAAAAAAAAAAAAAAAAAAAAAAGTTTTAACAGTTTAACATCTGGGATGTAATCTGAGCATGTCATACCCCAACCTGGTTTGGAGGAAGAGTATGCAGTAACACAGCCTATTTCTATGTGAAATGTACTGTATTGAAATGTATGTATCCATCCATCTTCAGTAATTGCTTTATCCTGATCAGGGTCATAGTGAAATCAGAGCTCGGGAACACTGGGTGTGAAGCAGGAATACACCCTGGATGGCACCACATACTCTGGTTGGAGGAAACCAGAGAACCCAGAGAAAACCCAAAGGTTCACACAGACAGTAACCCAGGCTCAGGATGGAACAGAGAACCCTGGAGCTCTAAGGCACAATGCTGGCCTGAAATTTTGTTAATTAATCTAAGTGTATGCATTTATTTATGGACAACTTGTTGGCATCTAATGATGTATTGGTGTCAATAGTTTATTAGCTGAATGCCAACTGGTCAAGGTGATATAAGTTGTTTCATAAGTTGGTGATAAGTTGGTGATATAACTTTGAGTAAGAGTTCATAGGAATTGTCATTAATCCATTAATTAATTAATTCGTTTTAATCAATAAAAACCGAATTAGGTAGGCTACATGTCTCACTGCTTAATTTGATTTTTAGAATTTTGAAACTAACTTTATTCCTACGTAATTTTCCTGATCACAATATATATATATATATATATATATATATATATATATATATATATATATATATATATATATATATATATATATATATATATATATATATATATATATATATATATATAGTAAACAGTTGTAAATGAAACAAAGTCAATATCTGGTGTGCCAAAAATAAATAAATAAATTTAAAAAATAAAAATAGTAGTCTCCGGTACAATTTGTGCAGTTTTATAAGGAAATTAGCTGGAAACTTTTATTGAGCATCTTGCAGAACCAGCCACAGTTCTTCTGGAGACTTTGACTGTCGCACTGGCTTCTTATTTTTTCAGCAAAACCCAGCAGCCTTCATTGTGTTTTTTGTCTGAAAAGTGGTCTCTTACGTAATATGCTGCTTTCTGTAATGACATACAAACATTTTTCTGTAACATTTAATTTTGTGCTAGAAAGCTAATGTTTGGGAATCTAAAATGTTTTTGTATTGACTTGATAATGTAGAAGTCATAAAATAAAAAAATGTATAACAAAGTTTGTATTAAAAAAATAGGGTGTATAAAACTTTTGCACAGTACTGTGTATATAACGTTATTAATTTATTTTTGAATCTTACTCACAAGTCAACGCAGAAGTTACGATTTTCCTATGTCCCTCAAACCAGTCCTATGCGAGCGAGCACGAGTTTACTGCTTCTTTGGCAAGCAAGGCCAACACATTCAGATGTGTCTTCTCTGCTGGTGCATCAATATAGCTAACTTGCTAATTCTGAAGAAGCCTATGAGGGCACACATAGAGGGTACACTTTGAGAGAAAGAGAGAGAGTCAGGTCACAGGGTGGAAAAGGTTGGCCAGCTTAGTTGAAACGAAACTAATAGGACAGAAAATGTGTCCCCAAAGTGAACTCGACTCCTAAGAGTTGCCCCAAACTTCAATAAAGTAGCCTTTCAGCCTCCCGCCATGTAGGCGACAGCCTCTCGAATGAGCTTGTCGGGATGCTGCGAGCTGGGCACATTCATTTCTCTCCGCTGTCCACGCTCATAATGGCCACTGAATGCGGGGCCTGAGCTTTTCCAAAGCTTTTCCAAAGCCGATGCCATGTCAGGACAGGTTAACCAAAAATCAGGACTTTTCCTGGTAAATGTGCATTCACCCATATCCGCAGAATCCCATTTTAAATTTGTCCGTAATTTCTAGTATGACTACCTATATTCAACCCCACTGCATCACAAATGACTATTGGTGTAGCAGATGATCGATGGTCTAGAATACCTCTCTCCTTTGTGCTTCACAACCCCCCACCTAGCAAGCCGTTGTATAATCTTCATTCAAGTGAGAGCGATTTACTATTAATCAACCCCGTTTCTTATTTCTGTGGATCTTTTCTGTCAGATTTGTCACTGAAGGGGCCAGCGTATAGCGTTTTTAACGTTTTCGCCGTAACGGCTCAGGTGCAACTATTTTCATTATTTAAAAAACAAACAAACAACCCAAATACATTAAAAAACAGCCAAAAATCATCAGCTTCGCCTTATGAATGTCTCTTCATCTTATGTAAGACACATGGCAACTCGATAGGCCTTTCTGTTTGTGTGCGTGTGTGTGTGTGTTTTCCCTGTGACCATCTCTTAGGCTCTGACCAGATGATGACGTTGCCTTAGACGGTACCAAGTGCCACTTTTATTTATTTATTTATTTATTTATTTATTTATTCCTAAAAGGACTAAGGGCTAAGGAAGTATATATAAGTAATAATTCCCGGCAACCTAATAAAATATTTAATTATCCGAGGGTGCATAAACGACTCACTGTTTGTTGACACTGTAATGTAAACAGAAGCAGAACAACACAAGCAACAATGCATTGCTCTAAGGCGTCTTAGCGCGTTTTTGTCACACCTGTAAATTAAATAGTATTGATGGAGAAGACTCCGGATTTTAAGTACTTTGATACCTTTTACAAACTTACACAAGTTGCACGTGTACTTGCAGTGTGCCACAGTTCATAACACAACATTGTTTTTAAAAATAATTCTTGCAGTTATCTACATATCCCCACCAGGCACCACAGATAACTCAAATCTAAAGATTCCAAATGTTTTATGGTTACTGAGTTCAAGTAATCTTATAATCCCATTTACATTAGTTTAATTTTAGTCATGTCCTTTTTCAGCCTCATTTATCCTTGTTTTTATTATTTTAAAACAATTTCACATTGATGTGCTACCTTGTTTGTCTTTGAGTAAAGAGAAAATAGTCACCCAAATAGTCAAAATGTAAAAAAAAAAATGTCTTTGTTTACTATAATAGTGCAGTAAAGTAATATCCATGCCCCGCTGGAAGAGAGTGGGGCTGTAGTTCATTTCTTGACTAGTATCACTGATTTTCAGAGACATGTGCAGCTAGGCTCCAACCAGTAATATGCAAGAAAGTGAAGAGCCCCACTTAAAAAGCCCCAATTATATGCCAAGCAAATCGAATGCATGTAAGGGTGATTCATTTTGCCCTCTCACACAGCCCATTGTACAATGGGGTACGGGGGACCATTTCCAATTTAAGAAATTACTTATTTTTCATGCATTGCATGCGATGCTAGCAAACATTTAACGTCCTGGTCAGAGTATTGGAGAACCAATACATTTTCTTAATAAACAGGATACACAAAGGTTATAATTTTATAGGCCTATCTCTTAATATGCAGAGTTATGTGAATCTCTTAAACCTCAGTTTATTTAAAATGACAGTAAAATATGGACCTTGTTAATATGTTAGTTATATATATTTTTTAACTAAACCCTTAGATTGCATATCTCTATGTCCCTGTAAATATAGGCGCGAAAATGCAGCTTACAATAGGCTACACATTAATAAAATTCACCCACCAAACCTATGTAAAACTAACAGACACTTACTTTTATTGACCAATATTATCACAAATACACTAAAGTCGATTTATTGCATCTCACAATAATCTGGTTTAATAGCCTAAACACAACGTCATCACAACAAAAGTAAAAGATAATTTAAGATTTTAACCTTTTCATAACGACACTTAAGTCACAGCATGTTGTTCTCAGATCAACAAAGACGTTCAAGGTCAGTTTCTATCGGAATTGTCGATATTATTTTTTTCATGTACAGTATAAAAACAACTTCCTTCAGTCTCGTGTGTGAAATAAATAGAACATTTGTGCACTTCACCTTGGCAGCTGGGCACAGAGAGGCCCTCAATAACATGAATATAGTGTCCATAAACTGCCTTGTCCACAAACCCTTTTATCAGGAGATAAAAACATCCTGTGTCAGTAGATAAATTAAACCCTGTTTCGCGTAAAAATAATAGGTATTCGCAATAATCCATGCTATATAACATGCACTTTATATAACTGTGGACTTAAAGCAAACCCTTCGGGCGCACAAGATACCTACCAAAAATAAAAGAAAATAAAATATAATAAAGTGGAAAAACAAAAGCAAAAAATATATATCCTGTTATATAAATAAATCAGTCATTTTGAGCTGTTCCCTTCCTTCTCTCCGAGGAATAGTTCTCTCATAACCTCGTAATATCCTCTCGCTCGGATCCGGAGAGCTCCTCGTTGGCTGTCATGGTGTTACTGGTCGAGGCGGCCGCTACAACGCCTGCCGACGAGCCTGTGTTGGAGCCGGAGGACATGCCGGAGGATGAGGATCTGACTTTGGTGTTTGGTAGCCTGTGATCTTTTTTCCACTTCATCCGGCGGTTCTGAAACCAAATTTTGATCTGCCTCTCGGAGAGAACCAGGGAATGAGCGATCTCGATACGTCTTCGTCGCGTTAAGTAGCGATTATAGTGGAATTCCTTCTCCAGTTCTAACACTTGCTGACGGGTGTAAGCAGTTCTAGACCGCTTGGGCTCCCCTCCATTGTAACTAGAGTTCACTGGAAAGAGGAAAAGCAGAGGGGAATGGAAGAAAGAAAGAAAAGAAAAGGCAGCGAGGGAAGGAGTAGGTAAACAAGCGTGTTTGGAAAGAAATTGTGACGGTAGAGAGGGGTTGGTGGGGGATAGATATATCTAAAAACTTAAGCAGCTGTTAATAATGAGGCTAACATTCGCACTAAATTCAGCCTGAATTATTAATGCAACACGATAAACCTTAGTTTTTTTTCTCTCTCTCTCTATAGTCCCAACTCTCCCTCCCTCTCGCACACATACACAGCGCGAGGAGCCACATGGCGATACGACTGCCTAGAGTATACCTCGGCTATAAAATTTATGGCGGGTGTAATTACCAATGCCGAGTCGTAAATCCGCCTCAATTGTGCCATTTCAAAGGCTTCTATCCTATCATAGCAGGGGCCGGTCAGGCGAATGAGGGTAAAAAAAGAGGAGTGAGGCAGACGCAGAGAGAGAGAGTGTGTGAGAGAGTTAGGAAGAAGGGGGAAGCTTTGGGCGCTACACAAGTTACATACCGGTGCTGACGTGAATTTTCTTCATCCATGGGTAAACAACTGGCTGCTTGGCAGAGGCTGTGCTGTTGGGATGCTCCGGAGTGGCTTGATTGCAGGCTGAGGAGGCTGCCGGTGGAGTGGCCGGGGACAGGGGCAACTGGGGGGGCTCACATGAGACAGGCTGCCCTTTCCCGAGCAGGTGGCCCGAATGAGGTAGTCCATGTCCTCTCTGGGCATCGGGCTCGGGGATGCTGGCGCAGTTGTACTGGCGCTCCTGGTAGTTTGCCCGCGGAGGGTACAACTCTTGGTGGTGATGCTGGTAGCTGCCGTCCCTGGCGCGGCCGTAATATTCGGGACTGTGTTCGGGGATGTAGTTATTTTGCGAATATTCCTCGCAAGGAGGAAATTTCGGATCGATGTAGTTAGAGTCCATCAAATACGAGCTCATGATCATTAATTTCTGGAGTGGGAAATAATTTTTCTAGCTTTGGCGTTTTTCTGCTCCATAAAGCCCTCCTACTAGCGAGCAACCCTGTAAAGTTACTTTGACCACGTGACGTCGCGGCCCAATGGCAGCAGACGAAGCAGTCCCCGGATAAGGAACCAAAGCTTTTCGCAGACATACCTTTAATTTTCCGCCATTGTGTAGCAAAGCTCTCTCTCTCTCTCTCTCTCTCTCTCTCTCTCTCTCTCTCGTGCATATGCGTGCGCAAGAGGCCCGTTCTTTTTGCCACACGTGTACCATCAGTTGCCATTTGGTTGCCAACGGCTCTCAAATAAATTGTATTAAAATAGGTACTCATATCTTACTTTGAATGAACTGAAACTTAAACTGGGAGGAGTGATTTCGGGATACTGCACCTGCTGCATCGTTACCTTTTAACGAGTCGGATAACTTACTAGCAGTAGTTATACCAATAAAACAAGGGCATAATAATAATAATAATAATAATAATAATAATAATAATAATAATAATAATAAACGTATTATTATTATTATTATTATTATTATTATTATTATTATTATTATTATTATTATTATTATTTTGTTGTTGACAGGCCTTAAATACACGTCATTTGTTGGTAATTTCACCATTGTAGGTGTAGAAATTGCATCTTAGTGGTGGAGTTTATAGATCCACAAAAGAGACCACAAAAGAGACCACAAACCAATGTGAATAGTTTTGGTAGGGAGACTTCAGGGTTTTATTGAACTATAAAAACTCTAAATCATGCTTTAGAAAACTGAAAACCCAGCCCACATGTTCAGGCTGCACGTCTAGTTTTTCCAGGTGATATGACCTCACACTATCTTCAGTCATTCTATTCTTATCTTTGCAAGAGTAGATGTAAACACATCACTGTAGTAAGCGTCCATTAATTATGAATAGTGTCTGCGCCGTTTTGAGTGAGAACAAAACCAAACTCTGTTTCGTGGCTTTCAAGTCGCCCATGTATTCCTGTAGAGACGTATTTGTGGTTTTTATTTTTAGACACAAATTCGGTTCTACAGGGTACATATAGACAACTACTGAGATACGTCTTCTGTTATGGCTGCAAAAGGTCACATAAAGAAATACCGAAATACGGGCTTGATCAAGCTAACATTCAGCATCCCCCCTCCCTGCCCTTTTCATTAAGCGTCATCTTTCTCCAAAGAAAAGAAACGTTGCTACTAAGGTTTTTATGAAAATATATGTATTGAGGAGCAAAGTAATATTTCCTTTGCCACAAACGCTCAACTTTGCCTTTGTTAAAACGACGAAATTGATTTAGCCTATTTCAGTCTCATTTGAGATATGGCATGTTTCCCACCACATGCATATGAAAACATATTGATATTGGCAAATTTTCACATTCACCAAAGTGTCCTGGAAACTGCAAATTCGAAATCAAAATCATGACATTCGTAAATCTGCATAGTGTGACTGTACTGTATGATTTGTAGTCTACATAAAATATTCATGCTATTTCGACTTGCGACTTGCAACTTTCATGCATCTATTGTAACGTTTTGAGGGGCGTAATCCAAGTGGATGGTCTGAGGGGGCGGGGCTAAACAAAAAGTTTTACCGGCTGAAGACTGTAAAAATTCTGCACATAAATACTAAACTATAAGCCGGAAAATCCTAATTTAATACATGAATTGTGTTACGGAAATGTCACTACAGAAGCGTGGACTGCCCACAAATTTTGTTTTACAACCTAATTTACAGATGTAATTTACTGTGTAATGAAATTATGATTTTTATGATTTCTGTGTTGCATGAGTTTTAGACAATAAATTAACTCCAGGTAAATCGTGAACACAAATGGTCTGAAAAGGGAAAAAATAATGCATTGAATGTCAACATTGGTTAAATTGTTTTTATACTCGCTCCCCTCTTCAGTGTTATGCAGACAAATACCGGCACGCACATACGTACATGCAACAAAGAGCCAAAGAGACCTTGGGGGGGGCGGGGAATTTTCTTTCCAAAGTCATTTTCTATCAAACTGCAAATTCCTAGGTGCACCCCACATGAATATTCAGGCAGAAACACGCCGTGCACAAAGCACGCGCATGACAGCACTGGTGAAAAATAAGTTTCTGTTGTTCCCCGGGGTTTTATTGTGCGCGTTATTACCATATGACCGCTCGGTAACCTGCACGTCCATGCCTTGCATTTTCCCCTCCAGTTTATAAGCAGGTTTAGCGGCAGATAACATATCACCTTCTCTGTGTACACCTTCTTCTATAGGTCATGGCCTAGTTGAAGCTGCATCAAATAATTCACGCCTAATCACGTCAAATAAAGTTCAACTTTGTTAAGGCCAAACAGATTTCCAAACGTTATAGAAACATCAAAATGCAATACTAAGAAACAAATACTAGCTTCGTCTGCTACATCTAGGTTTAGATAGGCTAACCACTAGGTGGGATTTTTTTTCCACAGTCCACCCCCTCCAGGCTAAAAACGCCCTCATCCTCCCACTTGAGCCAGCTCCTGTGCTGCGGACGCATTTTAATATTAGTTAGACAGCCTGACCCGCGATTCACCTCACGCGTTTGACTCGTTCCAATAGTTCACTGCCAAGCTGTTATTGATGAGCGAACAGCGATGAATTCCTTCTGCACACAAATGGCCTTAGATCCCGCACAAGCTCAATAACTAGTTATTGAGAGACTTGGGGTAAAAAACGAGTCCCGCGGGCTTACTTGATGTTTCATTTGTATGTCTGTGATTGTTCCTTTTTGCAATTATTTTTTGTGATAGATAGATAGATAGATAGATAGATAGATAGATAGATAGATAGATAGATAGATAGATAGATATTTTTAAAAATCTTTTTAATTTTTTAAAGCCTAAACAGCTAACCAGGAGTTACCAAAAGATATTACACATGCCACTCTTTGTACTAATAAACATTTATGCACCTTAAAATTTACACATGCTAATTTCGATTTATTGAGAAATATTTTTATTATATAATTATATCAGTACTTTGGTAGTAGATGTAAAAGCTGTCTAACATTTATTAAACATTTCTGGCCAAGCAATATTACTTAGTTTGAGTATTTTCTGTTCCATTAAAACGACTAAAGCAAACTAGCTAAGATCCTAAAGTGGCGGAGATGCTTAGGGGAAATAGGCTATCTATATATTCGTATTTCAAATTTCGATAGAATTTCCCAAATTATCTGCCAGTCCGTATGTTAAGACATTTAAAAATATTAATTACTAGTAGTTGTTTACTTCAACGTTTTACACATTAAAATGTATTAAGCATAATTGATTTCTGAACAATAGGTGAATTTGCTGGTTTACACCCAATCTCTGACCTTACAATTGCATCTTTATAGTTGTCTAATTCCATACTCTTGAAGTCAGGGTATTTTAAAATGGGGCATCGTTCATGAAAAAACATCAGCATGGCTTGATTTCTCAAAACTATTGCCAAAATATGGCTGAAAAGAATTCGACTCCAATGCTAACATGTGGGCTCGGCTTTTTAAAACACATTCAGCTGATTAAATAGCCTGTACCGTCATCTGTTCCTTTTTTGTAGCAAGCAAGCAAGAATATGCAAGTACATAATACATGATCAGAATTACAGACTTTCAGATATAGCAATGCGTTCTGTCATTCATGCATATTTTCATTTCCTTATATACTAAAGAGAAAGCAAGAGTGCACGAGAAGAGCAGAGACAGTGAAATAAACAAACTCTTGACTCACAGTAGCCTATTATAGTGCAAAATAGTTTATTAAGCACGTTAGGTGAAATAGGTGAACTCTCCTAAGGCATTATTCTCTTAACTAGGACAATGATATGTATTTAGCGCGTGCTATCAGAATTATTTCCTTGATGGATTAGTTTATTTCTGACACTAATTGACCTACGAACGCAAACCCACTCTTTCGGACGGTACACAAATGTATAGAACATACACGATTTTTATTTTTAACTGTGTCACATTCAGTTTTGGACGATGCCTTATTTATACCCTACAGACCTTTTTAGAGACATCCGAATACAATAGCAGCTAAATATTCAACCAGTTTCAGACACTGAAATCGTCACTACAAAGGTACAGTTATTTGATTGGCTTAAATTTAAGAGTGCCCACATTTATGGCTTAAATGCTGTTTTCATTTCACATTTTAGTGGTTGGTAAGTATGTGGAAAATATTTGCTAAAACCACATTAGGAGAATATTCACTAAGGTGAAATAGATGTATTGCAGTGACATAAACTGTTTCAGTGAGCCAAATGGCATTCTCCAACTCATTAATCACAAAGAGTCACATAATCCATTAAATAAACCAAGTGTTTTTTTTTTATCATTGGAATTACCAAACATTAGTGTGCTGTGTGAATAACAGGTGACTCGTTGAAACATGTATGCCCCTGTCAAAACAGGAACTTATTCATGAACAGAATGTGGGCAGCTCTGAGAGGCAGATCTGACATGTTTTTTGTCATTCCTTTGCATGCCCTATCAAAATGCCCTGGGTGGTTTTCCATTCTCTTTGAAGGGTTTGTCACTATTATAATGCAGCAAAGGTTATTTCCTCTTAAAGCCAAATAAAGGAGGACAGCAAACTGACCCTGAATGCAGGAGAAAAACAACGGAAGGATATATAACAGCACCCCCTAATGGCCGTTTATGTTTAATATCCTATTCAGAGAGTTTCAATGCACATGTGAAAAGATTGTAAAGGATGTAAGAAGAGACACCACATTTAATTGCTCAATTACATATCTTCTAGTGAAATTAAAAAAACATTGCACATTAGACTTTGAACTGATTTCCATACTTCCATTTTGTTGTCCACTACTCATGTCATGTTAGTGGAATAACTAATCATGCACATCGCATTTGCCATTTGTGCATTATTATTGTAGGACCTAAAATGTGGAGTGCGTTAAAAATGATTAAATATGTATTTAATTCATAATTGATTTAAAAAGGTACCTACTTAAGATTGAGTTTAAAATTAAGACTCACTAATTAATTCATTCACTTAATCATTCCTTTTTCTTTTACTTTTCCGGATGAAGGTTGCAATGCCAGGTTGAGAGGTTGAGAGAGTCAGCTCAGATTGTCCCCAGCCACAGATTATAGTTCCTCCTGGAGGATCCCCATACTTTTCCTAAGCCAACTGTGAGATATAATTTTTCCAGTATGTCCTGGATGGAGACCCCGGGGGTCATTCCTGATACAACTCTAGTGGGAGTCACCTGGGAGCATCCTTATAAGGTGCTTAAACCACCTCAACTGGCTCCTCTTGATTTGACTATACCTTTCCTGAGCTCTTCACCAAACTTAATACTTGAATTTTATATTGCCTTATCATATATTTAAATGATATTTTGAAAATAAAGCAATGAAAGTGCAATATTCATGCACTCATTTATTCATCACATAGGCCTACATGGAATAGCTTGCTGGAGTAAACATCAGTGTAATGCATTAAACCAAAGTCATTTTAAAAACCGGTTCTGTTTTCTTTTTTCTTGGGCATTAACATGGACATTACAAACATTACAAATATTACAAACAAATCTACCTATGATCAGATCAAGCCTATAAATTATGCAAATTATCACACTCAGGTTGACTACCCTTGCATGCTCTATTAAAGATACTATTTAAACAGCATATATAATCGATGTACTGGAG
>CM042570.1:5192500-5227500 GCA_023630585.1 Cranoglanis bouderius
TAAATTAAGATTGTAATCTATCAGTTATAATCTGTAATTGCCAGTTTTGAACAGCATGGACTTTGAAACACTTTTATTAATGAACTTTTACTTTCATCTTGGTTGCAGGTATATTTGCTATACCACCTTATCATTATAGTGCACCTTTAACTTTCAGCTTTGAGTCCTTCTTCCACTTCATGCGACGGTTCTGGAACCAAATTTTAATTTGTCTCTCGTTCAGGCAGAGGTTATTGGCAATCTCGATTCGCCTGCGACGTGTGAGGTATCGGTTGAAATGGAACTCTTTCTCCAACTCCAGAGTCTGGTAGCGGGTGTAACTGGTTCGTGACCTTTTACCGTCAGAGTCTGGGTAGAAAGATATTGGTTATATTCTCGGAAAGGTCAAGCATTATAGCGATGTTCTTCCACAGTTATATTTAGGCCCACATTAATGGCATGCTGAGGTCTACTGCTACATAATCCTAAAGTTAGATGGATGAAATGAAGAAAATATAATATACAAATACTGGAGTCGATGAAGCTGGTGACTCTTTATGTGGTTACAAATGTTTAAAGCACTTAATAAGATTAGGGAGGGAATGGAATTGGAAGCAGGACTCGACTGACAACTACACCCTACAAATTGCACTCATTAATCTTTATAATACAAATAAAATATAATGTTTCATAGGACCGTTAGTTGAAGTGACTTTCATTATTTGCTTGGACTAAAACCTCCAGCAGTCACAACAGCGCGCAATACTGCAGCTGATGGTGGGTAGGCTACTTAGAAATTAATTGTGCATATTAATTGTGCTCCAAGATATCGGCAATAAATTAATCTAAGATCGAACATGTATGATCTGCCTTAATTTTAGTGCATAAAGCATTCTTTTTCATTTTCACACTGATAAAGCGGAAACTATATTTGTAGGAGAAAAAACACCTTTAGGGTAAACTAATATTAACCTAAATATGTCGTTTTCTATTTTTGATTCTCTTATCCAATTATATAGCAGTAAATTTGGCTGCAGATCACAGTAACGGGACAGGTTTACGAGCAATAGGTGCCTTTGTTATAAAATTTACGACCGTGAGTTTTATTATTTCCTGTTTTTGGCCTATAAAACTCAGGAAAGAAAGTATGGAGGGACCAGACCGGCATGGAATGGAATGATGAAAATATGAGATGCGCATCTTTGCTATTGTCGTAAAAAAATACATTACATGCAACTTTACCGTGGCTAATGTGTAGCTTGGTCATCCACGGGTATATCTGCGGTTGCGACTGGGTCTGGAGCTCACTCGAGTTAGTTTGTTGCTTAATCGTTGGCGTGATCTCCATATCACCGGGCTGACTTTTGCCGCTGGGTTTTTCCGTAACTTCCATAATCATCTCTGCTTTTTGGCTCAACAGTCCTTGACTGAGCAAGTTGTACCCGCGTGTACTGACACGACTTGGGGAACCCATGGCTGCGCAAGCCTGGCGATGTGGTGCCGCGTTGATCCTGGCACTGTTGTGCTTATTCATCGCCTCCCGTTTCGGAGACTCGGAAGCGACTTGAGAAGCTAACGCTCCACTGAGATCGAGCCCTCCGTAAGCATAAGTGGACTGCTGAAACTCTGAGACAGCCCCATAGTTACCAAAAGTGCGCATGCTAAAGGAGGGTGCATCGTGCGTTTGGTTACAAAAAGAGTTTCCCACGTACGAGGTCATTCTACTTCGATACAAAGTAGCCTACAAGAAAGGAATCAACTGGAAGCACGTAGTCACACCAGAACCGAAATGAACGTACAACATACATAGATTGTTTGTTGTTACTAATCTTGTTTATTGTTTTTGATTTGTCTCCCTTGGAAGTTAAAGGGGCTTTGCCCTAAAAAGGGCAGGATTTATAGGTGGCGGAATATCGCTTGCTTTTTTCACGATGCAACGTGTAATGCCCAAATATGGGATGCTTAAATAGAATCACGTGCAACTGTTGGCCAGTCATAAATTGGCTTGATCCCCCGAGATTATTGATGAATAAGGGAAACGTGTCCGATAACTTTGTGGGCTGTAGACCGTCTAAGCGTTTGGGCAAAAAGGCGCGAGACAGTTAGACAAGAGCGTCATCTGGTGTCTGATATTTGGCAAAGCTGAGACGCACACCATTGTCGTTATGGCACGTTATAGTAAAATGCTGTTATATATGCTTCTTGTTCTCAATTCACATGTAACATCTTTTACAACTGTTAAGTAAGACAAGTGTTGATGTTATGTAGTACTAATATCTTGAAATATTGTTTAACCCTGCTATAAACGATTGGTTAAACTTACTATAAACGTGTTAATTTTTAACCATAAGGGAGGCTCGTTGTTAGCATTAAGCATGATTTTACAGTGGTAAAATTTTAAAATAAAAATCACTTGTGGTGGTATGTGATGATTTTACAGCTGACCTGCTTCACTTATTGCCTGAAGTAGCCTGTCGATTCAACAAAACTTATCAACGCTACATAGACAAATAAACTTTTCGTAGTACCGTGTTTCCGATTTCAATTATACATACTGGGGGAAATCCATTCTACTAAAATTATTGTTTTGTTTCGAGAAAACAATTTTAACTTGTATACATGCGCATTATCGTATCAGTTCTTCTCCTATAAGGTTGTGTCTATGAATAATTGTTGTGAATATGAATAACTAATAATCTTCAGAACTACCTCCAAATTCTGTTGATTTTGCATAAAAAATATTTTTCCTTCTCATTCAACACGCTTGTACGGAAACAACGATTCAGGAAAAACTGTTTTGTCTTTAAAACGGTTTATTAAATAATACATATTTTGACAAAATATTAGACATGTAATTGCAAAACAATGAATGTCTTCATTTTCATAGCAGATTTCATAGCAGTTTTATTTTCTTTAAGACAACGTTATAAGCATTACTATAAATGTATGTTGAATTGTTTTGAAATGAGCTGAACACTAAATATTTAGCCAGTACAGCGGCGTTTTGTACATCCACACACTGACGGGATGAAGTTATTAAAATCCATAAGAACGTAGGTAGCATGATTCATCCCACCAGTGTTGGCGCTAATAACACATGTGCATAGACTACATTTCCTTCACATTCGGAATGGTAATGGTACTGTGTTTGCAAAATCAATGACAAAGCCCATTGACCCAATTAGTTTACAGTTTGTTTCATAGAGTAATTATTTACAAGCATACAGAACACTGTAACATTAAGACTGGTTGCCGAACAACACCGTCTGTGATATTGCATCTAAACTGCCTAAAATGAGGCAAAACATATTCTTAATACAAAGAGTGATTAGCATAATTCTGCATATCACCGCTCTCTCTCTCTCTCTCTCTCTCTCTCTCTCTCTCTCTCTCTCTCTCTCTCTCTCTCTCTCCCTCTCTCTCTGCACTTATTTGTGTGATAATGGTCAGGAAATGAGTGTAAAGGTATAGCAGAATACAGTCCATGCAGTTATAATTGCATTTCTGAGAGTTTATAGGTAGTTACGTTGCAGTTTAACAGGCGTTTACAAATAAAAACAAATCTACTAGTCTTTGTTTTTAACTTCTTCTGTCTCCTCCTGATTGCTCTGTTTTTCTTCGCCCTGGGCAGCACCCGTCGAATCTGTCCCAGTTACAGTCGAAGTCAGGTTGGTCTCTTTCTTCCATTTCATGCGGCGGTTCTGGAACCAAATTTTAATCTGGCGCTCTGTTAAACAAAGAGCATTGGCAATCTCTATCCGTCTGCGTCTGGTCAAGTAGCGATTGAAGTGGAACTCCTTTTCTAACTCCAGGGTTTGGTATCGGGAGTAAATCTGTCGACCTCTCCTTCTGTCAGAGCCGTACCCAACTCCTGTTTATAAAGTGAAAACAAGTGGAACAAAAAAAAAAAAAAACAAACAAAAAAAAAACAAAAACAAACAAAAAAAAACAAAAAAAAAGAAAAATGAAAGAAAAGAAAAGAAAAGAAATTATTGGCAAATGTGGCATTGTGGTTTGTAATATATGTCATAAAAAGTTCTACAATTTAAAATATACTTTACACAATGCAGTATTACAGACTACTAACTCTTTTGCACTATTGTATTATATGAGAAACATTTTATTCACCTCAAGTTTGTACAGTAATAGACAAAATTCAGCTACATATATATATATATAAAAATTTGATATAACTTTCTTAAATTCCTGTGTAGAATAACATAAGGTGCCAAGGTTTTTTTTTTTTTTTTTTTTCCTTCCTTGCGTTAGAGGAAAGTTTGGCCAAATGGGAATTGCCTCTTTTAAAAGGGGCCTTTTATAATCTGACGATTTAGTAGTGTTTTATGGGGTCATAAAATGTAGGCGCGCTGTTACTATGGCATATCGTAAAACTGAGTCACTCCACCAGAAAAAAATAGCTGGCCGGAGCGTAAAACTCACCGCTGTGCGAGTTCATGCGCTGCATCCACGGATAGATCTGGATCTGGTTTCCCTTTTGCTCCTGCGCAACGCCTCGACCGTGTTCCAGGCTGTACTCCTGAGCTACGTGGCTCTGAGCGTTGATTCCCATGCTAGTTTGCCTGCAGCTGGGAAGCACGTCCTTGTCTTGGAGGAACACATTAGATCCGTACTCGTACGGTCCCCGGCTTGACCCGAACACAACGTTGTCTTGTGGTGAATAGAAAGGGGACGCGTAAATCCGATTCTGGGTCACAGTGGAACCGTAAGACGAGAAATGTCTGACAGGATCATACGTGGTCGTGTTTAGTGGCATGTTAGGCAAAACCTCTTGGCCACCGGATAAATGACAGGAGAGTGACGGGTTCGCGAAGTACGAATTCATGCCTTCCCCTATCGCCCTCTCATCAACTCTGCCTCCCTTCTTAATACCCCTTGCTTAGTCACTCACGTTTCCTCACTGTGCGCCTAAGTGTCTATGTTCCTCTCCCATATACTCGCGCTCGTGTCTTCTTCTTGCTTTGCAAACTCTTTTTTAGTTCAGTAGGATTTCAATAATTTTAATTTCTAGACTCCGCTTAAGACGCGCAACCCAAGTGTTATAGCGAAGGCTTGGCTCAAGGAAAGACAATATGACAACGTCACCTGACTAGTTTCCACCAATTGAGAGCGCTGTATACGGAGGAATATGTAGCTTGTAGCTTCATATCCCACTGGTTTCAGTTGATAATGTTTAAGGAAAACAGACAGTCTCTCTCTCTCTCTCTCTCTCTCTCTCTCTCTCTCTCTCTCTCTCTCTCTCTCTCTCTCTCATTCGCTTCCTCGCTCGCTCTCGTCTCTCTTCGAAAAAATGGTGATATGACCTACATATACAATAATCAATGCATCAATGAATAGTGAAAGTCAGGGAAACAGACAAACTGTTTGTGCATTTAGTACGGTTATGGAAATATTTCAATTTTAATGCATGTTAAATTGGGCCAAAAGGTGCCATATCGAATTACCCGCACGATTAACATCGTTTACAACCCGCGGCAAAATATCTTCATTGGCATGACACTTAATGACTGATAGGATTAATAATTTTCTTTAAACCAAAACGCTGAATTATAATGTAACTTCTCTCGTTTTGTCATTATGATACAAGTGAACATTTTCTGGGAATTTCGCGTAGCGTTTAAAACCCTCCTGCGTCTTTGTTACAAATGTAAGTAAAAAATTTAAGTGTTAATATACCTTGTTTAATGATGGTCAATTATGTATTATGCTTAACACTGCTTAACACCACATGTGTAGCAGCAAATGTGTTTATTTGGACCGTTGTGGTGCATTGAATTTCAGTCTTATATTACAGTGAATTACATTTTAGAGCCGTCAAAACAAAGAATATATTATTACATATGTTCATTTATGGTTGTCAGTCAACAAGCTTATTTGTAAAAGAGAGGTAATGTTTTATTGTGGTGTATATGTCTCTTAAATATTTGTATTCTTTTCGTTTCCTCTGGCTTTCTTGGTTATGAAAGGGAACCGTCTGTGCATTTCCTTTCGCCATTTGTATTGCATTGAAAATTTTAGCTACTAAATGGACAAGAGGAAGGCGGGGGAGGGGGCATCTTACAAAAGAATGCGTCAAACGCGCCTTGGTGCCATAAAAGTCAAAAACCAACTGAGGACTTCCAGCACTAAAGCAATTACCGTCTCAACACTCTGAGGAGAATACCGCTTGCACACCGCATTTATCTACAAATGATGTGGAATTAAATTATAAAATTATTTGGAAAGCAGATTATCCACGATTTTCTCCAGTTACAACCTGACATTTGCTGTACATGTACAATTAACCCCCAAAGCATGTAACCGTACAACAAACCGGGTGCTTAAATAAAATTCCAGAAGACAGTAACCTGATTTTTGAAAATACGGTTTTGCATTTTGAATGGCCAGTAAAATCCCATTCGATCAAAACTTGAACAGGCACGTTTTGAAATAAGTGAGTGGTGGAGAGCAAATGACCTTAATGCAGTCCGCATGACGGAAAGCGTGAAGCCAAAAACAGTGGCTCTGAAAGAGGTGCGCACGACATTAGACTGACAGAACAGTAGAGGTTAGTCTCTAATTGTAAATGAAAAGGACATCGATACGAGTAAGCTATGGAAATTGCTTATTAATTGAAGTAATTTCAGTCATGAACATTAATAAAACACAGTAATTTTATACAGTAGCTCCGAACAGAGGACAGCAATTGAGAAAAAAAAAAAACCCTGCAATGCTGAGGATATCAAATTCTTCCTATTGCCCATATTAACCATATTTCATTTCATTTCAAGAATTGCGGCAATATATATATATATATATATATATATATATATATATATATAATATAATAATGTTAATAATGATGTAATATAATATAACTTATTATACCAATACTCTATCTATCTATCTATCTATCTATCTATCTATCTGTAAAATGCAAAATAATAATTGATGATATTATTGTCAGCGTATATCAGCATTATTTCTATTTATATTTGTATTATTATTTTTCGAAGTTTAATTACATATAAACATATTTTCATGTATTATTATTAATTACTTTAGATTGTTGGAACTTGCATATTTAAAATTTGTGTTCTGTATTAACCAATATGAAATTTAAATAAAGTGTAAGTTATAAACGTTACATGCTGTGCAAAATATGCGTGGTTATGAAAGAATCAGAAATGGGATAAATGGGCACTATTTTTGCGGTGTATTCCACGTCAATAACATAAAAACACATAGAGAAAATTACAACACGTATTCTACAATAAATCAGAATTCTAAGAATAAATAGTCGCATACACATCACAACGTTTGCCTGTATACCGTTTGTTCCTTATTCCTTATTAGAAGCCTGATTCTAATACCCACATCTGGACAAAAAAAAAAAAAAAAAATGATCAAAGTAGTTTCACGTGTCTTTGCAAGTTATGGGTCTTTGATGTTCGACAGCATGACTTTCAGTCGCTTTGAAAATAGACCTTTTGATTACGAGTGTATTTAATATTGTCTATTTTAAAAATAACGAGCAAAACACGGCGGACTCAGTAAGTTGCTGGTATGCGACTCTGGGGAAAGAAACAGCTTAAGTGTTTTATTGCGGCCCTTAAGACAAATCACATGGTTGTGTTTCGCCGTTGCAAGCGGCAATAAACGCAGAGTCCGTTTGGCCTGTATTATACCGACTTGACAAAACCTGGTCATTGAGAAGAGCTGGAGTGCTTCACCAAAACTTTATCTTGAAGCGTGCACAACCGTGACATGAGCAAAAGGCTTTCAGCTGCAAAAACGAAAAGATAGAAACGCTTCCAGACAGCCTGCACAGCACACATTGCAAGTCTGCTTATGAATATTTTGATTGGCCTCTTAACATGTCATAGTAGATTTTTGCTACAGGAAACTCAAACACTCAAATCCTTTAAGTCGCTGTTCCAGGCTCAACTTTCCAAGCATTTGCTGACATCTTGTCGATTGATCTATCCATAACGTCAGCTGTTACAATTATAACAGTGCGCTCAAGTGAATTAAGACTTATAGCCACGCTTGGTTATATTGTGTAATTACGCTAAATGTGTTTGACATTAAAAGCAACTTAAACATATATGCTCAACCTTTGCGCGGTTTGGACGCCACACTGCACTGTTTATTCTAATTACAGTTTAATTCTATTCAGTTGTACAGTTTCAAGAAGTTATCTTATTAGGTCCATAGGCAAACAAGTTACACTGGAAAACAACATTATTATTCGGGAAACAGACACTATGGTGCACACAAACGGGTTTTACTTTATTTGTAAGGTATTTTCACTGTATCGCTGTAGCCGAACAATGCTAAAATGCTAACCCTAACGCTAATCTTAAAATTAGGAATTTCTGTCATTAGAGGTACATTTGGATCTCCCAAAGAAGGACACACACACACACGGACACACACACACACACACACACACACACACACACACACACACACACACACACACACACGCTAACAGTGATCAATCATGCTAAATATTTTTAACATTAGTTAACAACAGTTATCCTAACGTAAATACGTAGCCATTTTGACCAACCAATATTTGTATGTATAATAATATAACAATATTTAAATGTATAATTAACTTCTCTTGTATCAAAAAGCTGATATCAATCTACTAACCACGTGGTTCATAAATGTTTATCTTTTTTATTTGTCTTCCTTTTAGATGGGAACCCAAAAGACATGATGGGAGTCTGCCTTAAAGTGTGCAGCAAAATGTACGACTTTAAAAACCCGTAAAAACCATGCATGCATATTTTGGTCATGTGCTGGACTGACTGAATCAACAATAAATCTTTATGAATATATTCATTGGCCTGTTAACATGCAATAAATGTGTTTTCTGCAGGAAACTGCAAATATAACTAAATGCAACTGCCGACCAAACATTGTGTTGTGTGTACAAGACGCGAGCTTGACCTCTGTCATTAAATAATAAATAAACAAACTGACAAAACAGAACATGGTTTAATTACTTTTTTTGTACATATTTATATAAGATTTACATACACCAACATACTGCAGATACGCCAGTGATTTGCTATTCCTCACGAAAGAGAAGACCCAGCTTTATATTTATAACACTGAGACGTCAGCGGCGCATCCTGAACATCTGTTGCGCCATCCAATGGCCTCGTATGTAGACTGGGCACAAGGTGGCAGTATTGGTTGATATAATTCTCATGGAATGACGTTGTTTAGAGATGCAAGTCTCTCTCTCTCTCCCTCTCTCTCTCTCTCTCTCTCTCTCTCTCTCTCTCTCTGTGTGTGTGTGTGTGTGTGTGTGTGTGTGTGTGTGTGTGTGTGTGTGTGTGTGTGTGTGTGTGTGTGTGTGTGCTCAGCAATAAGAGCAATAAAATCAAAATGACACAGCCACAAAGGAAGGCAATTAAACATTTTGTCACCCAAAATTCTGTGTTTGATTAAGGGTTCTATGTGACAACAAACAAATTACAATCTTCAAAAAGCTAGATATGCATGTAGCTCTGCATTGATGCCGTCTATACACACAATACACAGTCATGTCACGTAATCACAGGCTACAACTGTCATTTTATTCCACTGACACATTTGCAGTATATTTGCAGTATAACTACAGCTATTATAATGTGCATGTTAAGATATATCTCCAACTAAAGTGAGCAACCGCGCAAATAAAATCAAGAGTGAAATAATAAGTCAGAGATAGCCTTTGGTTACGTGATATGAGTGCAGAGTTATTTGTTTGTGTTTGTGAGTATGGGGTGGAACAAAACGCGCGCGCGCACACACACACACACACACACACACACACACACACACACACACACACACACACACACACACACATACACACAGTCTATAGTTATTAGTAATTCAGATCCTGATAAACATTAGTCCTCAGTGTAATTTTTCAGATTTATATATTGAAACAAATCCAATTATATGTTTTTACATTCGCACAAACCCCATTATATTGACCTACCTCATTACAGTACATTTACAATAGAAGAAATACAAAACGTTAATGAACTTCAACAAACAGAATTATCAAGCTGCTCCTCTATATATTAATGAGACCCACTAAAAGGCCAGATAAGCGATTCAAATATAATCTCAATTTCCTTAAACCACACCCGTAAGTACAAACGTGCCATATTAGGTGCTTCATAAATGTAGCGGAGTTAGACACTGTAGCAACCAAAAACCACGCGACCTCTATAGCAAAGGTATACGAGAATGTACCAGCAATACTCTACTCCAACCTAGATTTACGCGATATTCTTACGCATAACCAAGCTCCGCTCCGCTGAGGAATATCGCGTGCACACTATCCGATCACCGTGTTATTGACATAGACCCTTTCCAGAAGCTCATAAGCAGAGTTGAAGGGTTTACTTACCCGCACTCTTCCTTCTGTTCTCTTAACGCTCGGTGGCTCAGCAGGACACGGATGTGGTCTTTCCTCTGCCAGACGCGATAGAACTGATCGAGGCAGGAGGGAAAAGAACTTGTAAAGGACAGACGGTGGTATTTACACTCCCATTCCCAAACCACACACACGAGCACACACACTTTAGTCACCCGTGCTGTCGCTTGCCCTCTTGGGGATAACACAGGCAGGCAGAAAGAAAGCTAGAGGAGGCGGCGACTTCTGTAGGCTACAGTCATTGCTGCCGACGAGGCAGTCGAGACGGAAGATTCTGTCCTTTAAAATCCATCTGCCGCGCATCGAAAAGGCCGAAAATGAAAGGAAGGTCGGATGTTAAGATCATTTCAGCTGCAACGCAGGCTCTTCAGTCGATAGATGGGGAGATCCAAAGAGGAGACAAGAACGTAAAGTTCATGTTCATAGAGTGAGGACCACGTGGTTCGTCGCAACCAATGATCGCGTGGATTCAGTCGTAAACTTTTATTACTTAGCTGTAAATTCACCTCTAAACAACTAGGAATGTGTTGTTTTTTCTCTATGTATTTCTTTCTCCCCTTGTTTTATTAGAGCAGTGCCCAGTAAAAGTGCTCAGTAAAACTACTGGCATGATCTGAATAAAACTTTTGGGGTTTTCTTATTGGGCAGTTAGTGTGGGGATCAATAGACAGCAGGATTAGGGAATAAAGCAATAAGAAAATGACAATACATTAATTGTATACAATTCTCAACAACAACAACCTTAACAACAACCTCAACAACAACAACAACAACAGTAACTAACAGTTACTGTGTTGTTTTTCAACACATGTATGATGATGATGATGATGATTAATAATAATAATAATAATAATAATAATAATAATAATAATAATAATAATAATAATAACAATAACAATAATAATAATAATAATAATAATAATAATGTTTCTAATGTCTAATACTATAGCTATTAGAAGTAATATGAGCCAAGGAATGTAAAGCCTAAAATCCTAAAGCCCTGTGCATAAAATGGCTTTGATAGATACAGAATTAACTCACCTTATTTGTTTTAGCCTTTTTTCCTAACACATCAAGCTATGGTCTACAGTCATTAAATAACGTACGTGATATTTACTCTCTCTTTTAATACATTATTATGTATTATTATATGGCTTTGTCAAAGCTATTAGGGCAGAATTTGGTCATGGACCCATTGGATTTAATATAGTCTTAATGATAACTGAAACAGAGAAAAACATGAAGCCGCATCTACCCACAAAACATCATTTTCACTCCTACTACCGAAGGCTTTAACTATTATTGGTTTAAATGCATACAGCACAGAGGAGATCATAAAGTTGTCTGTAAATATCTAGTAATATAAAAATGGTTAAAAAAATAGCAAAAAGACCATTTGTAAAATAAATAAGTCTGTTAAGATATCAAATGTATATAAAATGTACATAAAATAATTACTATTTCTAAACAAATTATGAGCATCAAAATATACATGCATTTCGAAGATTATCTTAGTTATTTTATCAAAACAGGAATCTCACTGATGTTATCAGTTAGGTTTACGTAAGAAAATACTATACATATTGTCTATTCCACAAATTACTTTCATTATGAATATTATTATTTTTGAAAGCACTTCTTTCTTTCTTTCTTTCTTTCTTTCTTTCTTTCTTTCTTTCTTTCTTTCTTTCTTGATTTCTTTCTTTCTTTCTTTTTTTTTTTGTCTTTATTTCTTCTAAAATACGACTAAGTACGATTATCGTGTATTAAATAAAATATTTCTATACTGTTCATTTTAAAATAAAACTAAAACACTTCGAATTGTTGTGCAGCTTATTCTACTGCAAATAGATAACTTGCAAGCAGCACTAGGTTACACAACATATTTTTTAGTAGGCCACAGTCGCAAAACTACAAATACAGGTTCGGAAATAATAACTTTCCTTCGCGGACTATATAATGTGCTTTTTAGTTCACTGCGGAACGCCACAAAGAATTAGTTGAGCATTCTCTCTCTCTCTCTCTCTCTCTCTCTCTCTCTCTCTCTCTCTCTCTCTCTCTCTCTCTCTCTCTCAAAGCACCAAATTATTATAAGTGCAAAAACATTTTACACATACGTTAAAACTAGCAGTTCCACGTCCATATAGCGTTTCTTGTCTCTTGTTCTAGCACGTCTTGCTACGCAGAAATCAAAAGGGAAGAACGTCTGCCCGGATGCGAACTGTCGGGTTTACACCACCAATAAAGTTTACTGCAGGTGTAGTAAAGTCCTAATTTGGAATGTACTGCAATGGGCAGACGGATGGACAATCGTCACTGGGGACTTGTTCAGTTCTGAGCTTGCTAGTGAATTTTCACTGAACTAGCTTTGAAAAACAATCAACGATAAAGAAAAAAATTCTTCCCACAACAGAGGTACGAAATTATAGGTAATTAAAGGGTTTCTTCTCTAACAAATTAATAGTCTAAGGACGCATACCACTATGGGTTTATTCGATTTCTTTTTATTTATTTATGTTGGAATTGTTATTTGGCCTAAACACTTCCCATGGTCTGTAGGAAAATAATGACCAAATTCACCAACTAATAACATTCAATTCGATTCAGTAATCATTAGACTTAATAAGATATTTCAATTAAGCTGGAACTTCCTTTAAAAGTTTGCCGTTTCTCCAATCCGTAATTTTTTTTAATGTATGCTTAGTGCAATTAAGACTAAATTTATTAGCAACGAATCTATTTTTATTACCTGTCGTTACTAGGCGTAAATGATATTACGAGCTTACGGGCCACTTACCACACTTACGAGCTAATAAACCACACATAGAAGCCCAACGTATCCCCAATATAATGTTCAAAACTATATCCTAGTTAAGAGTTTATGTTTAAAGATCAAATGATGATCAAGTATGAAGTGAAAATTTTCTATGAACTCACGATTGTTTCCTTAATAATTCCATTGTTCGGATAGGTAAGCATTTTGAGCAGCTTTATTTAATTACTCTTTACATGTGTATTCTCATAATATTTTGTTCGTTGTTGTCAGTTGTACCATAATAACATCCAGAACGCAAGTCAACACCTGCTGCAATTTTAACTCATTACAAGATCTAATGGATGTTGAGATTAAGGATGTAATCTGGATTATTGGGATTACGCTTGACATCATTAAAACAGGTAGTGCAAAAGAATACATATTTAAGTTTGACAACAATACGACGAACATTAACCCGTTAAAAAGGTGCCAGGTCAGATGGCAGCAATATTATTCCAGGCGAACGTTTTCTCTCAGCCTGATTCTGAATAAACTATGGGTAATGTTCACATACTCGTATCAATGAAAAAAATAAATCAATGCACACATGAATGTATTCGACTCAGTACATGAATATATATCTTTATATGTATGTGCATATGTGAGCGTATATATATATATATATATATATATATATATATATATATATATATATATATATATATATATATATATATATATATATATATATATATATATATATATATATATATATATACATGTATATGTATGTGTGTGTGTGTGTGTGTGTGTGCCTGTGTGTGTGTGTGTGTGTGTGTGTGTGTGTGTGTGTGTGTGTGTGTGTGTGTGTGCATATGTTTATACGCAGTCACCTATGTTACACGCAGAAACTATCTATAGTAGCATCGAAAGAAAAACAATAGTGATGGAACAATTGAAGCACTTCAATTGTCAGGTTTATTAATGTTTTGTTAAAATAATGCTCGAATAATTAATTTAGTCTTTTAATAGGATTAGTGTGGAAATTTCAACTAGCCTACTATACGATGTAAAAAAAAATGTGTTGGAAATGTATGGAAATCTACATTAGCATCAGCATTACTGTTTTTGAAATGTCACAGAAATGCACAATAAAGACCCTTATTTTAGGGCTTGCTGATAGAAAATATATAACTTCCCCTCTTTAAACGTATAGCACCACTATTTGAAACGTCCTGGCCTACGTTTCTCAGTATTATTGTTATAATGGCGGTGTCCAACATTTAAGACTACGGATAAGCCAGACTGCTGAAAGCGTATCTTTGACGTTGACCTTTTTAAATCGTGAAACTTAAAAAGGTCAAAGAAAAAAACAAACATTTTCATAATTACATTTTTATTTTACGTGTATATACTGAAAATATGGAAAACTGTATGCCCTATATCAAACTGTAGCAATATGCATAGTTAAATCGATTTAATTAGAAATGTTTTTTTTTTCTTCAAAGAAATCAACTGAAATATAATGGCTGACATGTCTTGATGTTCCTTGAATGGCAGTTTCTTATATTTTTCTTACTTAAAGTTAGCATTAACATTAGCAGAGACTAATTCTCATTGAGCCTAATAGGGTTATGGATATGTGCATATAAAATCCTATCATACCTCAAAAATCCCCTTAAACATTTCTACTATTCTACTATCACTAATGGAAAGAAGATAGTTTACGTTGGGCGAACCCAAATGTAAAATCATGATAAGAAAACTGAAAGTGAAAAACTAATTTAAAAAAGCAGGAGAATGTGCCATCATGTTTATTCTTCTGATGATGTCAATAACAGTGGCATGTACACACATATTTCTGTCTATATTCACATGAGGAACAGTTAAAACGAGCATACTGTAACAGTAAGATATTACAAGACGTACATGGAGGTTACACTCAGTGCAATTTCAAATCTACGCTATAACACCAGCACGATAAAATAACAACATTTCCTTTAACAAAGTAGTGTAGTAATTGTAGCAAGTATGGTAATTTACGCACAAATATGCGTTCTCCGTAGGCAGTTTAAGTTGTTGGGGGGGAAAATGTTATTACTATTTTATTAAACAAAGCTGCTCTCTAATATGGAGAAACAAACCATTTTATATAGGCAGAGCTTTGTCTAATTAGGTAGTGGCGTAGTACAATTTCTTGAAATTGTTAGCTTGGCTCTGAGCTCCTTAAGTCTTCTGAAGACTTAAATGCTCGAACAACATAAGTGTTCAATTTGTAAATAACATAACTTAGGTTTTAACATACTACAAAGCAACATTTTACTAAGTCTTTAGGTAGAAATCTATATTGCAAATTCCCCATGATTAGGTAGCTTTTATCGAGATTTTTCAAACGATTGCAATCTCTAGTGATCCCCATAAAATGATTAAAACATTACAAAATGCAGTCTTGCCCATTCGTCATCACAAAGCTTGATAATAAACTACAAGTACTAATTCATGTAAAATTCAGAATACACATTACGACACTTGTCAATGTCATTTTCATTAAAACGGTGCTACTGCAACATTGTCATATTTCGAGGATTCTTAATTTTTTTTTTGTTTTGTTTTTTGGCATATTGGATATTGGAATTATATTGGATCCTTCCGTCAAGTTGATTTCAATGACGCCAGATTATTGGGACGAATTCTATTTACAACACCAACACGAGAGTTTACAATCTCTGTAAACATCCAAATACCAGTATTTCAAAAGTCTTGATATTGATTTTGTTGTTACTGGTGATTTTATTCTTATTGTATTTTTCAAAACTTCTTCCAAGTATGAAATACAAGCGACTCCGTTAACCAGGTATAATGCTTTTAAGGTCACAAAATTTAATTATGGGTTGATGCATATTGGTAACCTACTTATGTAACCTATTTCACAGCGGTGCAGTTAGGCAATACATCATTTTATCTTTTTCTCTAATTATAATTTTTTAAAAAGAGCTATTCTAGTGCTTTAATGTGGAGACTGACGTCTGTGGATTTTTTCTCACTTTTGACCCAACTGTTTGGCGCGTCTTCTCTTTCATTAGCTATCCCCGAAATGTCTTCTCTTTCCGTCTGCCATATAACCATAAAAAGACCATAAAATCAGTCTTTGCTTTCTTCTTTCTCTTCCGTTTCCTTGTCTTCGGTTTCTTCCGCCTCGCCGTTCTCATTGCCCTCTTCGTCGGCGTCGGCGTCGGCCTCCCCTCTCTGACCTGGAAATTTGTCTTTGTTGTTCTCCTTTTTCCACTTCATTCGGCGGTTTTGGAACCAGATCTTCACCTGCCGTTCAGTCAAGCTCAACGCGTGGGACACTTCAATCCGCCGCTTGCGTGTAAGGTACGGATTGAAGAGGAACTCCTTCTCCAGCTCCAGAGTCTGGTAGCGACTATATGTCTGCCTCCCATTGCGTCTCCCAGGAGCTTTGGGGTGAAATGGGAAAATATATCATTTGATTGCATTAATGAACGGAAAGTTCAAGCTATTCACTATTCTCATTGTGCTGCTATGAACGGCGAACATCACAATTAATATAAACACACACACACACACACACACACACATACACACACACACACACACACACACACACACACACACACACACACACACACACTCGCAAATTAGATACGATTCACCTGTGCGATACGGCCTAGGTGTCAGCACCAAATCACCGTGTTTTTGACGAAAACTTGGTGGATTTACAGTGTACATACTGGTAATTACAATAAGGCAACGGTAGAGATGGTTCCCAATACAGAATGAGACTTATGTGCTGTGATCAGTGCCATTTCTCACGAGAAAATCTATTGTGATTGTGTTATATTGAGTTTGTAAATATTACAAATTCTGGAAATATAAACGCTCCTTATTAAATTTCTTCCACTGAAATGCAAACTTGTAAACTAAACCTTGACCCTTGACAGCAGGTTTAGCTAAGTATCTCAGTCAGTCAGTCAGTCACATACACACACACACACACACACACACACACACACACACACACGCACACACACACACACACACACACACACACAGAGAGAGAGAGAGAGAGAGAGAGAGAGAGAGAGAGAGAGAGAGAGAGAGAGAGAGAGATTTTCGTGACATATCTTTCATAGCACTTCAAATATTATACATAATATTCGGTGTACTGAGAGAAAACATGCAAGACGATCAGCCATCGTCGGTGTTTTTTAACGCACCTGCTAAAAATGTCACCCGTTATTTCGTCTGCAACAAATAATAAGACGTTTCAGCCGACGAGCTGAGACAAATCACAATATATTCAACTTTCTTCACGTGACTAATGCAAATCTGTCGTAATTTAAACTGACAGTTCTTAAGAAAATTAAAATTTATTTGCATGTAACACAGATTCGCCTACCGAGTTTGTTTACAAATTGAGTTAAGTACAAGAAATGTGGGTGCATTTGCTCTTGACGCTGCTAAACCATATAGCATGCATAACGGAGTAGAGCTTTAGCACAGAAACAAACGCGCTCCCAGAGAGACATGCAAATATGGCTGATTATGGATAATAATAATAATAATAATAATAATAATAATAATAATAATAATAATAATAATAATAATAATAATAAAGTGTTCTAACCGTGGGGTCGCATCCATGGGAACATGAGGCTGGGAGAGGTATTTTGATTTAAGTGGCCTTGTCCTTCTCCAGGGTTAGAGCTATTGGACGATTTACAGTCTGGGTATTGCGCTAGACTCGCCTCTTGCTGGGCACCATAAAGCGATTGCCTCGGAAGAGCTTCGTATCCATAAAATTTCGTCGCGTCTCCATGACACGCCAGAGCGCAGGGGTTCTGCTGATACCCGGGATTAGAGATACCTGTGGTGCCGTGATGGAAAAAGTCCTGTACGTGATGTGACGGGTGCTGAAAGCCCGGCGCAGCTGCTCCATGTCCGTACACAAGCGTGTGGCTTCGTGCAACGCTCTGTGGGAACCGACAGTCGTAATAGGTCGGCTCTAACGTCTCGCCACCTTTGTACTTGGAGAAAAGAGGATTAACAAAATAGGAACTCATGTTTATCTCGCATTAAATAAAATCAGTCAGTCTGGTGGAAGTATATTCCTCCGGTTTAAATGTTGGTAACCTATTGTTGCTGTTCCAAACAGCATGCAGTGTAGTAGACAGAGCAACCGGAACTAGATGGAGAAATGCTGCCCCTTCGGACAATTTGAGACAGCTTCCACTTCCAGCTCCCCTCTATTCGACTCTTTCTCTCTCTCTCTCTCTCTCTCTCTCTCTCTCTCTCTCTCTCTCTCTCTCTTGCTATCGCCAACCTTTTCCCTTTTGCAGACTCAAATCCTGGCTTGTAGGGTGGATGTGTGTTAAGGTTAAAGCTGGCTAGCTCCGCCGGGTCAGTCACAAGCGCTTACTTTTTTTTTTTTTTTTTTTTTTTTAGCTTCCTACTCAGCCACCCCCACTACAATGAGCCCCCCTCTAACCCTTTCCCCCACCACCCCACCCTTTACAGCCTCGTCTTTCCAAAGCGTCTACAGACGTCTACCTTGAAGGGAGGAGAAATCTTTGACCGATTTAAAAATTAAAACGCTATTTAAATGTTTGAGCCTGAATGTTTGAATTTATGCCCTATATGCGAGCACACTATCTTAGTGGGTTTTGATATTGCGTTGCATGAATACTAGAACAAAAGAACGTGCTGCCAAATTTACAGATTTTACAGGCAAATTTACAGGCACATTATTGTTGCATTTCACTCGCTGTCCCCAACTACATATGGTTCATTATATAATTCAGGCATATTAGGTACGCTATAATAACCAAATGGCTACATGCTTTGGAATGGCATTGAATAATACAAGACAAAAAGTTTTCGGAAGAGTGCAGCTATAAAGGAGTGGTAAGGACTAGTACTTTAGTAATCAAGTTATTAAAAAAATAATAATTAATTGTACAGTCACAAAATAGGCCTACGTCACATGTCTCACAGAGCATGAGTTGTTCTTAGCACATATAAATAAGCTATAAGCCATCTAGGAACTTAGCACACATAACGACTTAAGAAGAACAAAGCAACATTATTACATTTCCATTATTACAGCTTCAGCATTATATTTCCATCCGTTACTACAATTATAGTACCATCGCTACCAATAATTTAACACGAATAACAATAATAACAATAATAATAACAATAATAATAAATAACGTATTATTATTATTATTATTATTATTATTATTATTATTATTATTATTATTATTATTATTATTGTTGTTACCTTATTGGTACCGATGGCACTATAATTGTAGTAACGGATGGAAATTTAATGCTGGAGCTATAATAATGGAATGGTAATGCTATTACTTGGTTCTGCTGTTGTATTACTATTATTACTATTATTCTATATTCTTCCGACTCCACTCCCAAACAACTCAACATTTGCACTGGCACAGAAGGTTATTCGTACCCTCGTAAACCTTGCAGTAAATATCCAGTCCCGTGTCAGTAAAATTTGCAATACTTCAGGTAGGCCTATTTTAGGAGACACATTAATCTGTTGTTTCGTTCGACTGGTTGTAGGGCCTCTCCAAAATATGAGCACGTGGTTTTGTAGCGTTACTGACGATTTTTACACTTAGTCGTTAAATATGAGAGGCCCATACTCTAAATTTATAGACTTCTTTTAGTGTATAAAGACGCAGATTATTGGCTCCTGTTTGGTTTTGTTTCGGTGTAACTGCTGCAGGCCCAGTGGTGCATTAACTATACTCTATTATACCGAAACATTGACACAACCATACATAATTTAATTAAAATGAATGTTTTCATTTCAATAATCCTAATTATATATTATATTATATTATATTATATTATATTATATTATATTATATTATATTATATTATATTATGCATATTTAATTATTTATTTTATTTATTTATAGACCATAGGCCACAATGCACAATAATGTTCACACTGCTTTGGAAATAGCTTTAGAAGCAGATAAGGGCATGAAAAGGCATAAAATAAATGGACATCAAGAATTCTGAGAAATAAAGAACACGAAAACAATATTCAGGGCAATTATGAAATTGGTGACGGTTTAACACATCCGATAGTTGACAATTTACCGTTGGTTTATTCGAACGCGTGATTAATAGCGGAAGCTTCCATTCTTTTTTAGCAGTTTTCTCAGCGCACATCTTTCCTTAACCGACCCAAACTGTGAGGCAACATCGCCATCTAGCGTTAGGTTTACTTATTTTTTTAAAATAACCGGTAAATTCAACATGAGGCAAATGCCAAAAAACACTATCATAAAACATGGTAGATTTAATCTATCTGATTCTCTCACTCACTGAGTACTACTTACTATAAGCCTCGCTTAAATTACAATCGTCAATAATAATAATAAAAAAACGTCTGTGACGTTAGATAACTGGAGTTTAAAAAAATAATTACTGTTACACTGGCAAATTCACAAGTCAGTGCACCGAACAGTTTCACACGTACCTTAAAGTAAAAATACAATCATGTTGGTTTGTTTCAGTTCTCTGCAGTTGTCCTGAACTTTTGGCGAAATTCAGTTGTCTTCTAGTCCAACATACTGAATGAATCCGTTTTATGTGAACGGCACCTCCACCAGCTCACTAAGCCATAAAGTAATTTAGCCCAGACGTCTAGCCAGTTAGCCAGGTTTTCTTTGTTCGTCTGCATCTGCGACAAACAACGCAAACTCCAAAAGGGCTGTAAAACTAGCATTTTTTGTCCTGTGCGGAAATGCGGCTGGCTGGGCTTTGAAATCTCGGCATCCTGTTCGCATTGTTAAGAGCCACAAAAAGCCAATTTCAGTTGAGCACAGGAAATCAAAGCCAGACATATCAAATTATTTTACCTAAATTCACGCCTAGACGTATGCATGCCTATACATACAGAGAGAAAATGGAAGGTACCGTTATCTAAGTGTCATGATAAAGTCAAAGTTTAATTAAACAGAATAAACAACAACAATTAGGCTGTATATAATAAACGTTAATAAACATTTTTTCTTAATTAGGCCTGAATTACACACTACAGTTTGATGTATATTAAGTCTATATCTAAAATCTATGTATAGCATGGAAAGGCCAAGTGTCCCAAAACCGTAGTATGATAAGATAATCCCAACTGTGTTAAAGGTGACGCTCACGCTAATATTTAACAATGATAAATCTGCTGCAAATTTTTTTGAGAAATTGTTTTAGAAAAAAATTCTGAACTTTTTTGAAAATCAGGTAAAGGTTTTTTGTTTATTTGTTTGCAGGAACAACATTTCATTTTACTACAGTTTGTTTCATTTTGCTGCAATTTTATTTGTTCGAAGAAAAATGCTTGCCTGTATATTGTCTTGTAAAAGTCTATGAACAAATATTATGAAAAAGTGAAGAAATATAACAGCAGCAGCAACAACAACAGCATTATTATTATTATTATTATTATTATTATTATTATTATTATTATTATTATTATTATTATTATTATTTTTGTTGTTGTTGTTGTTGTTGTTGTTCTTCTTCTTCTTCTTCTTCTTTTTCTTCTTGTTATTCTTGTTCTTGTTATTGTTGTTGATGATGATGACTATTGGTGTAGTTGTTGTCGTCGTCGTCGTCGTCTCATGACGTTTAAATGCTAAACGAGTATGAAACTTTAAAAACTACAGCGGTTCTGGTCCATCCACCAAACTTAACTTCTTGTCCAGATAAAAAGCTTGCTTAACAAGGTCTTGAACAAATAATAACGCAACTTAGTGGCATTGTGTGTGTTATGGTATATCCTTATACATATATATGTATTGTGCATGGCATGGGCATGTAGCACACCACATTCCGGTGTGTTGTAGGCCCATGTTTAAGGGCAACTTTTGACGTGTACGTTGGCTAACGCTTTATAGTGTAGCCTTGTCATCGTGCATGACTTTACCAGTGAGCCCAACCTCGATTCTTTCCAGATGAGGACATTGCTACGTGGAGGCCAAAATCTGCCTTCGAGCTACACTGCAACCAGCTCGAAATGTCTCCAAATGTGTTCGTTTTTATAGCACCGATAGACAGAAAATGTGACAGAAGTCAATTACGCTAAAAAGATGGCAGTAGAGTATATTTAAGCATCTACAATACATACTGATTTTTTTTTTGTTTTTTGTTTTTACAATTTTATGAAAAATGAAGAATGAAAATGCACAAACAATTACATGAAAAGCAGCAAGATCACATCGACGCAAATGTTTTAAACTATGTTACTCGTTACAAAATATTGAAGTTCTACACCTTTAACAAATAATCAAAACACACATCGGAGAAACATTCAGGTAAAAATTATAAATTACGAAGTTTAGAAGTTGAGGAGTTCAAGTATTGTCTTGCTTCTACGCCGGGGGCAGTTCTTAAAGAATGAAACCTAATCTAAATCCAAATAGGCTGAGTTGTGCAATTACTTGTAGTGTTAATACAAACAAAAGTTGGTAAAATTGCAGTCACAAGAAATCATAATTACACCGTATCAAGAACATTAACATTGTGTCTTGGTGTTTTCTGTTCCTGTTGCAAGGAAGGCGATAATTATTAAGACTTAAGATAAATTTCTAAACTTTCCTTCAGTCTGTATTCAGTAAAACCTTTGGGCGATTTATTCTTTGCTGTCGCTCTTTTCCTTGTTCATCTTCTTCATCTTCATTCGTCGGTTCTGAAACCAGATTTTGACCTGTCGTTCCGTCAGATTCAGCACTCTGGCCACCTCGTATCGCCGGTCTCTTGTTAGATACATATTGAATAAAAATTCCTTTTCGAGTTCAAGTGTTTGATATTTTGTATAAGGGCATCGCTTCTTTCTTGTGGAGCGCGCGTGGATCCAGTTGGCCACGGGATTATCTGCAAAACAAAGTGTAAATTAGACAACGTTAAAAATTTCTAACCTGCCGTGGATTAAAATATTTATAAATCCTTCAGACTGTATTAGAAAATGTAATAACTATAATCTACAGTTTTCTAACCGTAATTTACATTCTAAAGCATCAAAAGTCTGTCTTCAGCTTTGAAACTGCTTACTAGCTGTGAGAATTGGCGTCGTAAAGTTTTGAATAGATCTATTCGCTTTATAGGACCATAAAAAGCCTAATACCCCTTGTGGCTCAAGTCTGTAGTGAAAACGTCCTACTTTGCACTTAATGGACTCTTTTACATTCCATTTGTTGTCTCGTGAAGTTCTTATGGGTTTATTTCTGTGGAAATTATCCTATGCTTTCATAACCATATAAAATCTGGTCTTTAGCTCGTGTTATTCTATACAAGTTCATTTCCCAAAGAAAGTTATATTAAGCGTGATTCTGTCCAAATGCAGCCCAGGTTTAGAAGTAATTTTATAGTAGCATACACCGTAGTAATACTAACTATTATTTTGAGGGCTGTTAAAACCCATTCTTATTCTCTGTTTACTATAACCCATTCTGGCGCTGTTAGCACTAACCACTGGCCACACGTCTAGTACTTATAAAAACACATATAAAATCCGCAGTTGCCTAATTATACCTTGTAATTTTAACTAAGATTCAGTGTTCCCTCAGAATTCACTGCCTCTCCAGACTTGTCCTTCGATGAGACCGTTTTATAACCCGCTACCCGTTTTACAGCCCTGTCTTACGGCGTTTGTCTTCTATGGACAGCCCCAGAAGCAGACTTGAGCCAGCCGAGAACGGCAGGGGCCAGATGAAAGGCTTTAGAACTTGGTTTTTACGACGGACGGCACAGCCAACCACCAAGCGAATGCAATAAACTCGAGGCGTCTCAAATGCAGCTGTAAACAAGAATGGCTTTTAACTTACTTGGGTCCAGTTCAGCTTTCTCGTCTTTGTGCTTTCCGGAAGAAACAATCTCAGACTCGGGGGAAGATGCATTCTGCTGCTTGTCCCTGATGTCGACCGCTGAACAGTAGACATAATCCGAATAGGTGCGTCCGTTTGAAGCTAAACAGTCTGTAGTTCGGGGATCCTGAAAGGCGTCAGGCTTTAGCCCGTAGTGCCTGCTGTTAGCTGCATAGCCTGGAAAGGACACAGTACCAGGAATAGGCTCTAGCCACGAGCGGACATACCTCGAGTCCGTTCCTAAGTGAGGTTGGTGAGTGTACGGGTGGTAAACCACCGACGACTGTGAATGACCAGGGGCCCAAGAGGTAGTGAAAACTGGTGGTTTCGGGGCAAAGCTGCACGACGGATAATCCACGCACTCCGGCACGAGAGGCGTCGGGCGTGAGCCGGAGGATATCGGAGCAGTAGTCGGAAAACGAGACGCCAGAACATCCTCGCTCTCGTGGTTGATCAAGGAATCCACATAATAATTACTTATGGGACCCGTAGTCGACATGGCGCTGTTTCCCTCTCTTTTACATGCATCCGATTATTATATGGAGTCCATGTGTACTCTTTTATTTTTTATCTGCCCATAGAACAATCAAGTCAGGTAATTATTTCTGAAAGCTTCCCCGGCTGCGATTGGACGACTATGAAACACGTGATTAGATTTACCCCCTGGAAAAAAAAGTGCACAGCAGATCAATGCGCGGGTTGTCTTGCAATCCCAATTCACTTCAGGATTGCAGTAGGCTGCTTAATTCAGATGTTTCATTATGTAACCTTACACGCTGTACTAGAGATATATATTATATTGCTCTAACATGAATTTGTCAGATGAGAGAAGACATTTAGCTTGGAAGAGAAAGTATTTTTATCTTATAGGGGCACTATTTCTCTCTGTAATTCATCTTTGTCGAGCGTATAGCCTTCTCGCTTTGCTATATCTGGGTTTTGCGCATCCTTTCCCCATTGTTATTATAATTAACAATCCATCATCTACGTAAGTCGGTGATGGCTTTATTACTTTATATTTTGTAAGTAATTACTGTAAGAGACAGACTTTGTTGAAACACGAATAAAACTGAATTGTTTGTGGTTCAATTGTAGGATTTTGGCTTGTTTGTCATTGAAACGTTGGTTACCACCAGCTTTAAATAAACCCGATTCGGGCATCCCTCATAAAACGGAGTTTTAAAAATTGAGGAGGTGGGAAATGGAGCTTGAACACTTGGCCACAACAGCGATTATATTCGGCAAGTGGTGGTGCATGCTTTCATGTTCCTCAATAAATTTTTATGAGGAAAAAAAATCTGATTGTTCAAAAACGTGTGGTTAATAAAACTGCATTAGAATATCATGTAGTTATAAGATAAAACCAGCACTTACCAAGCCAAAATGGAGGCTCGAGGTGTAATAAAGTTCTATGTTTTGTACACTAAATGCTCGAGTGCTCACGCAATGCGTGCTTATTTATTTACCTATTACATTTAACTTCAAATAAATTTGGAAATGAAACTGCTTATTATATACAAGGGAAACTATTGAAAAATAGTTAAGAAAAGTGATCTAAATATTTGTCTTCTTAAGACAACAGTACAAGAACATATGAAAGTCATTTCCAGTGATTTATATAAATAATTAATTTATATACTTTGTAGAAATTTTTTGTCGAGCAATAGGCTTATTTTAAATCTAATTTGCATTTTAACAAATTCATTTAGAATTTTGTGTATACCCGTATCGGAGCAGCAGTAACAACATAAAGCTAAACCGCATAAAGTAAACTTTCAATATATATTGGAAAGCACATATTTACGCACCCTGTTTATGACAACACTTTGAGGTGGGTGTGACCCAAACTGGCCTTGTCAAATAGGTCAAGTTTCTTTCTCAATTCTACATGGAATTATGAACATTTTCACTTACAGAGGGACGCGGTAATAATAAACTGGATACTTTTGTATGCTATTACTATAACAAGCGTCAAACTCCTAAAACTTTGTCATTGGCCTTATTAAATTAGCATCTATTTAAAAACAATACTTACATTTTAAAACTACTGTTTCAAAGCTATTGCTAGATTTGCAGATAATCTACACTGAGCGACAAACGTAACAGTAGAACCAGCATTTTCTCGAGTGTGTGTGCATCAGACTCTAGTCTAGAAAATAATGCAAGCGTTTCATCAATGTTACATTTTCTTAACCTAGTTTAAAAATGTTATAGCAATGACAGCATATTATAATATCACGAGACATGTTTTTTTTCCTTTGCAGAGCAAATTTCGGTGCACTCTAACACCAGAATAGTTTTAAAAAGCATATCCAATGAAACACGTAATCTTTCCTGAGGAGCACATTTGGACAGCAGTTGGAGTCTTGAAAACATTAGTACTTGATCACTGCGTTTGTGTGCATTTGCTCTGGCCAGCATTGTGCACAGTTTATTAGCACATGCTTTTCAATCCTTCTCGAGAACAGAACTCGAGAAAACAAAATATAACTTTGCAAAAAGTATCTTATATTGGTTAAGGAATCATATGAACTTTATGAACTGTCTATCATTGCTTTGTTTTTCTGTTTAGTTTATACGTATTTAAACATTGTGTACCACATTTGTTTAATAATATATTTTTATTGTGGTTTCTGTCATTAATTTTTTATGCAATTTAAATATGAATGGTAAAACGTATCGTGTGTTGTTTTTTTTTTGTTTTTTTAATTGGTGATACTGAATTAAATTACTTTTAAGAAAGTTGGTCTTCAGATGAGAAATAAAAGACAGGCTGTTGCTATTTTTGTACGATTCAAATAAATTAGAAAATGGAAGCAAATATTTTAGAAGTGTTATTCTTTTTTCTTTTTGTTTTTTTAAATTCTAATGTTCTCAGGATGTACAGACTGTTTCTGATCAACTACATTTTAACCTCTCTAGACGCGGAGCAAGCGGTTGTGCGTACGTGTTTAATATCTCCTTGATATTTGTACTTTATAGCAATGGAAAAGAGCAACGTCATAGAACTGGAACTTGAACTGTGAAAATGTCATATAATCTCACGACGCTAATTCCAGGTGTCTAACTTTACCTGTTTGTCTGTATTCCTTAAATTCACAACCTGTGTTGGCTGTAGCAGTTTAGATTTGTTTAATTTTATTGAATTTATGTAGTTAATCAATGCTAAATTATGTGTATGTCGAATAAAAAATGAGAGAAATTATTCGTTTGCTCGTGAAAAAACACTTCAGCAACATTCTGACCCTGTCAGAGTTTCATTTGAAGGCCCTGAAGCGGGGGCAATATGGTTACACCTGGACACCAGCTTACAACCGGATATACAATCCGTATATCAGTCTGTTGACTGTGTTTTTTTTTTTTTTTTGTTTGTTTTTTTTTCTGTAACAAGAGCCGCCAATGTCCCGTCAGAAATATAGTATATACATAGCATAACATCGATAGTTCATATATCAGTTAGTTCATATATCTGGACTGTTTACCAAAACAAGAATTGGTCTAAATTGTTATTGTTAACATAAGGCCTAACTCATTTTATAATGTAATTCTAAAAGTATGAAAATATAAATGCCAAGAGGATATTTGCATATTGTCACTCCACATTATGAATTTAGCTACCAGGCAACACTAGTAACAGGTCTGTCAGTTAAATTAATAACTGTTTTCCAATAAACATTTGCTTGATATTATCATGCCTATGACTGAAAAGCATTCATACTCGGCCAAACAGTGAGCTCAACACCATGATACTCAAAATGATTCTAAATATATATAGAATGTGTGTGTGTGTGTGTGTGTGTGTGTGTGTGTGTGTGTGTGTGTGTGTGTGTGTGTGTGTGTGTGTGTGTGTGTGTGTGTGTGTGTGTGTGTGTGTGTGTGTGTTCTGGTGTATCCGTTGATAAAACAGACGATTATTCTATTTAATGGTAGCATTAAACAGATGTTAACTCACTGTAGCATTTTCCCTTGCTTGTTTTAATCTAATGAGAAGAAAACGTTAAAAAAAAGTCCCCTCCCCCAAACACATAGAGTACTACCACTGTAAGCGTACAATATTAGCTTAATTATATGAAAGGACATCATCTCAATTAAGTAGGATAAGCTGTTAATATTCGCCCTATAACCATATATGGTAGGTGCCATCTGCTCGCAATCTGAGAACCCATCAGACAAAACGCATCTGTCCATGTATGGTGCTGAACTAACTTTAACATTACACACAAATAACAGAATTTCTCAAATTCTCGCAACTTCTATAGTCTATATGAGGAATAGGCAAAATGAAAACTTTGATCTATTTCCTTGGCCCTTATATGTAGTCTGTAGTGACACTATTGTAACACATAGTAACAATATCATACAAATAACATTGTAACAATAGCCTATAGGCTACTGTGTGATATTCCCGAGAAAACCTGAAACCTGAAACATTTTGTGAAATGATTAAAACACGTTCTTCTGTTCTTCTGAATAACACTTTATAGCCAATATGCATTACTTGATATATATATATATATATATATATATATATATATATATATATATATATATATATATATATATATATATATATATATATATATATATATATATATATTATATAGAATTAGCACGTATGTGTTTGGCTGTAGGATATTGGAAGGAAATTGCCTCTATATTCATGTACTATAGGCGGTAAAGTCCTGTGGGGGTAATTTCGTATGCTGTAAACTCTTTGTTGGTGACGCATTCCAGAGGAGTTCCCCATTCACTCAACTGAATGAAAATGACTTTGGATTCTAGACTGTCTCCTCCCGTCGCAAAACGGCTGAAGGCAGTGGAAGGGGGTTAACAAAACAAGCAAAGATGGCGAAATCCATACCCACCCTCTCGTTATTAAAACAGGCCAGTTCATATCCTAACACACAACGAAATCGTTAAAAATCTGCATTGTGTTTGTGTAATATTTGTCTGGGCCATCTTGGGCTTGAAATTTGTAATGTTATTCACTGTGCTGCGATTTTCAATTAACAAGGCCTAAAGGCTATTGTATAAAATATAAAATATAAGCATATATTTTTTTCAGTTCAAATCTTTAAGACAAAAAAAGAGTTTGACGAGATAAGGCTAATATCTGCAGTAACTTACATGTATTAACATCTATCTATCTATCTATCTATCTATCTATCTATCTATCTATCTATCTATCTATCTATCTATCTATCTATCTATCTATCTATCTATCTATCTATCTATCTATCTATCTATCTATCTATCTATTAATTAATAGTGCGGCTCGTCTTTCCGAATGGCTCGTTAGCTAATAGTTTTATAGTTGCAATTATGCAACTATGCAATTATATATAAACGCGAAATACCATGGTAATACCAGTTTCTTAATTTTAATAAGTCTGCAGGCTATATGTGACTTAGGGATAAAACAACAGAAAGCGGAAATGGATTTATAACCCATAAAACCACTAAAGCTTAATGGTAATTATATTTTCACTACCCAACGCTCAAGTATGCAGATTATTTATACAATTATTTTAATATTTTAACAACTCAACTCTCAAATACCCAGACTGTTTATTTTCCTGATTTCATATATTTTGAAGTTGGACTATGATCCGAAATTATCTCGCCTAAGGGCACATTTTCATAGAATACATTTAAAGTCCTTACGTAATACACATAAAAATACTGGAAGATTAGAGTGCATGTATCAAACAATTAGTAAAATAAACACAAATAATCTCATGATTACCTATTTAATCGCCTGGCTATTCTAAACTTTTAAAGTTTACATGGACAGCATACACGTTTTTCACATTTAAATATAGTATTAGTTCAGTGGATTTAGTGAAGCAGACTAAAGTAAAATATGGTACTCCAAATTACAAGTACTTTTGGACATTTGTAGCATTTCAGGCTCTTCACTCTCTCTCTCTCTCTCTCTCTCTCTCTCTCTCTCTCTCTCTCTCTCTCTCTCTCTCTCTCTCTCTCTCTCTCTCTCACACACACACACACACACACACACACACACACAGTCCATTGCCAATCAGTGTCTATAGTGTATGCTGTAACAGGCAATTTTTAAATTCTCAAATATATTCTCAAACTCAAATATTCTATCTATCTATCTATCTATCTATCTATCTATCTATCTATCTATCTATCTATCTATCTATCTATCTATCTATCTATCTATCTATCTATCTATCTATCTATCTATCTATCTATCTATCTATCTATCTATCTATCCGTCAAACTATTCCATCTATCTGATTTCCTCCCCTTACTCTCTGGCGAATTATTTTCTCTGAATATCAATGTGCATGCCACTATTAACACTTCGCAGCGAAGGCAATCCAAACCCAAAACTTGTAATCAGAGACTTCACATTTCAGTGCGGTCGAGGTTTACCCCATGTAATGTTTACAACCTTTTTTCCCCTCTGAGAGCCTAAAAACCTTTTACAGCCCAGCACTTAAAAAGCGAGCAAATAGAAAAGAAGCCCACCGTGGCTGTAACCGTTTAGTTCATTTACAATGCCATTTGCGACGACATCACTGCACAGGGTGTAATTTAACGGCAATTGTCGCCCTTGATGAAGCCGAACTGACGTAATCAAGGCAGTTTCTTGTTGTCGAGCCAGGAAGCTCAATCCCAACAACATGAAACTACCTAAACCACGCACCAGCTGCGCGTGACGACGTTATTCACCGGAGAAGACAAAATAACATTTCGCAAAACAAGTAAGAATTTTGTTCTACTTCACATCGGTTCAGATGACATGTAACCACTGACTGTTGCCATGGATTGTTCTCTTGATACGTAGACGCCGCCAACTAGTAGTGCCAATCTTTTAAACTTTTAATGAGCCACCACATTGACTTTCACATTACATAGCTAAAATATGACATATGACATGTAGAAAAAGCTAGAATGTGTGAGAAAAAGCAATTCAGTTTTAGCCATTAAAAATCCCAAGCAAAATGAAACCATTATAACGTTTACCCTCGCAATTATGACATACGTTTCAAACAATTCAACATTACGGTCATATTAAAATTTAGATCTACAAACATAACCACGTATTAGTATGCCGATTATAGCTTATTAACTAGAAGACGTCCACCACAACTAATTGCGGTGAATTAGAATTAGAAGTCCATTGTTTAATTGTGTATTTTTGTAACCAAAGAAGTTACTTTTTTAAGTTGATCTTAGACTGACTAGACAGTTTTTAAATATAAAAATAAACATAATGAAAAATGCAGTCTTACCTTTCCAGCCTTTCTTGAAATCTGCTTATATATTATATGATCCACGGATTGACTGATTGATTGTTGTTGTTCTTGTTGTCGCTGTTGTTGTTCTTGTTGCTTATCGTACATCCATGTCGACTGGCTGGTGTGTAAGCGTTGTGTTTCTCCATTGCCATTAAAGTGGCTTCCTGCCTCTATAACAGCCCGCAGAGCGCGCCAGTGAGGCCAGCACATTGCAAGCCCGGGTATGTGGATTAGCCTTCCTCCACTCCGCTTTTTAATGCATCTTTACTGCACCAGCACATTATATTTGCAGATCATAAAATCCACCCCCAGCGCTTTGCAGGACCGTCATGACATTACAATTTTATGACCTTGACTTACTGTGGTCACCTGGATAATATTTAAATCAACGTTATGGGGACTCCCACTCTTATTGGAAGTGCTACACTCTCTCTCTCTCTCTCTCTCTCTCTCTCTCTCTCTCTCTCTCTCTCTCGCTCTCTGTCTCTCTGTCTCTCTCTCTCTCTCTCTCTCTCTCTCTCTCTCTCTCTCTCTCTCTCTCTCTCTCTCTCTCTCTGGCCCTTACCGTTATTGCTCTCTCTCAACAGAAAGCTAAAGAGGATATACAAGGGGAAGGAGATGCAAGGACATTATATTTCCCAACCCCCTTTTATTTGACAGTCTGTCGAATTAAAAATGAAACTGACAAATCAACAGTAGGCATGCAAAGGACACAGTACGCATTGTTTAGGACACACGCGCACTAAGGACAAACAAGCTAATCTAAGACATCAGGTAGATAGCTCATGTATAGCAAAACATGCCATAATGTTTGACCGAGCCGAGGATCCCTTTATGTGCGCTAATTTACACAATTACGGCAGTCTGAACGGCAATATTAAGTTAGGCCCAGATGCAAACGAGTGTGTTTGTGTGTGTGTGTGTGTGTGTGTGTGTGTGTGTGTGTGTGTGTGTGTGTGTGTGTGTGTGTCACAGAAAGTCCGAGGTATTGATAAAAATGAATGAAAGTAATTGTGTTGCTTTTTGCTTGTTTGTCCTGTCTTCAGTTGAAGTTGTAGCCCGTTAGTTCCCGGACCCGACTTTCCCTGTTAAGCTTCTTCAATTTCATCCTTCTGTTCTGAAACCAAATCTTGACCTGTCTGTCTGTGAGGTTGATACTCTTGCTGATCTCCAGACGGCGCTCACGAGTCAAGTACATGTTGAACAAGAACTCCTTCTCAAGCTCAAGTGTCTGATGCTTTGTGTAAGGACATCTCTTCTTCCGTCCACTTTTAGCTTTCAGCCAGTTCCCCGTTGTGTTTTCCAACTTTGCTTCATCTGTAGTAATGAAGTATAATGTACATGTTACATATATAAGAACGTTGCATATTATAATTATGATACAATAGTGTTGTAATATGATGTTGTGTATGTGTATGTGTGTGTGTGTATACACACACACACACTTGAAATTTGGCTTGAAATTTGTAATGTTATTCACTATGCTGCAATTTTCACTTAACAAGGCCTATAGGCTATTGTATGAAATATAAAATATAAACATATATTTTTTCATTTCAAGTATTTAAGACAAACAAGAGTTTGACGAGATAACTTAGGCTAGTATCCACAATAACTTGCATGTATTAGCTAACGAGCCATTCGAAAAGACGAGCCGCTCTATCTTCTATATATTGATAGAGCGACTCATATTTTCGAATGGCTTGTTAGCTAACATATATTGTTTGTGTATATATATATATATATATATATATATATATATATATATATATATATATATATATATATATATATATATATATATATATATATATATATATATACACGCACACAAACAAAATGTAATAGTAGTAATAGTAGTATTAGTAGTAGATATACTGAATGTTGAGCGAATTATCGGAAAGTGGAACAGGATGTGTGTGTGTGTGTGTGTGTGTGTGTATATATATATATATATATATATATATATATATATATATATATATATATATATATATATATATATATATATATAATTTACACAAATTAATATTAATAATTAACTTAATTCTAATGTACTGTCTTCAAAATGCACATGCTGTATACTCCTAAAATATTTAAAAAATATTTAATGAATGTTTAATGAAAATCCGCTATACTGTTTAGGATATGGTAGAGAAAGCAACATTAAATGTTAAAATAATATTAAATTATATAATAATATGTTGAAATACATAATGTTTTGGACTGCGTCTGTGACGTGGGAAATACAATTATAAAATTTACATCACATATTTTCCAATATAATTATATCCCACTGATTAGTGTCGATTTTTAAATGTAATTGGAATAAACATAAATAAATTTTCACAGAAATATAATTTTAATTTGAATCACCTCATACCGGAAATTCTTACAAGCAGAAACACTCTAAATATTAAACATATTCCAAATGAAATTTGATATTTGAAATTTAAAACATTTGTGTTATTTATAATTGGGCCTAAATGTATTTTATTCGACAGAAATGTAATGCTTGCTTTCCATTGGCAATATTCGGTAATAGTAGTGGCTTCTATGTTTAATTAACGTTAAACAAGATTAATAAAATAAATATATACCAAAATAATGCATGCATGGACAGACAACATTTTTGACGGTGAACAGTCGATACAGACAATTCGCTATTAGAAACATCTATTTATGATCACAACAAGATTATAACCGTATCTCTCTCTGACATCTATTATAGTTTACTATACGTATCATGTACCGTTGTGTGCGTGAACCTGTTTCTACACGAGCTATTCATCGTTGCGCATAAAATGAAGCATTTAATGAATTTTTTTTTTATTTTTTATTTTTGCTGTGTGTGCTTGTGTGCCTATGTGTGGTCTATGTATGTTTGTGCATGTCCAGTGGTTTTGAGTTTGTTTATTTCAGTTCAAACTGTATTTTCCGTTTTGTGTGTTTTTATCTTAAATGCGGTTTCCATTGCAAATACAAATTCAGAGTCGTTTACACATCTGTTCTCCGTCTGTATTGATGAACAGAAGACAGGATGTCTTGTATCATTATAAAAGCGTAGCTTTTATTCTTTTACTCTTTGCTTTACTAATGCTTGTGATTCAAATATTGACTGTAGGACAACTTCTTGTTTGTATTTGTGTGTGTGTGTGTGTGTGTGTGTGTGGGTGTGCGTGCGTGCGTGTGTGTATGTGTGTGTGTGTGTATGTGTGAGAGAGAGAGAGAGAGAGAGAGAGAGAGAGAGAGACAAAAGTACAAAAACGCGCACGTCTGCGCGCGCACACATAATACAGATACACAGAAATAAATGGACAGCAAAGTCGTTAATTTGATCACCTTTCAATTCGCTCTCAGAATCATCTGTACAGCTGTCGTTCCTCGGGCCGCCGTCTTCTTTCCTAAGTTGCTGTCTCTTATACACACGATGCTCCTCCGCATTGGTTTCCTCGCCTGATGCGTCCTGCTGCGACTTGCTGCTCTTGCCAAACGAATCTGCGGCTCGTGCCTCTGTAGGAGTTGTTATTCTTGAAATACGGCTAAAGTCCGAGTCGAATCCGTCTTTTCCATGCACCCTTTCAGTCGTATACACCTGGTTCCCTCGGAAATAGGCGGCGGAGGAG